>ATSW01010760.1:0-12467 GCA_000444245.1 Botryllus schlosseri
TTCCTGCCATATTGTCCAGTGTATCTGACAGTGCCGCGCAGATGTTATCCGAACAAGCCTCCCTGTGTAAATGTTTACAATAAAATTAGCGCGTTTCTAAAGCCCTTCACCTGCCGTAAATGTGTTCACGAATCACAAAATTAACAGTATATAACCCAACCGAAAACTCTTTCGACCACGGCGTAACGTGAATCACCTATGAATAATAATGGTTCAGTTACTGTTGATTACTCGTTGATTTGCTATTCACCGTAACAACAACGGGTAAATCTCCGATTGATAAGCATCACAAATGATTGTCAGGCGTCCATATTATCTTGAAATACGCCTTCGAAACATGAAAACGAACACGTTCATTGGTGACGGGTGTTTTTTGCGTAATCCAACTGAAGAGGTCGAACTTCCACGTGAATTAGACTGTGGCACTGGACGGGTACGTAATGTAGATGTGGCGCAATGAAGTGAAGTTGCCGGGCCCAATGCCGAATATTCGTATCTGGAATCAGTGGCATAGAATATCGCGATATCTTGTATGGAGTGATCAAGGACTAATGCCACGGGTACAGGTAAAAATTACATTATGTTTCTCGAAGAAGTTATACTGTTCGCCTTGCCTACAACTACACACGCTCTTCTCGCGATTCTATGAGACAGTCCTGGAAATATGACTTCATATTGAGTAATGTGCGGCTTGGATGTATGATTAATCCGTCTATCGGCAACGTAAACCGTCCCTAATGCCGTTAGCTGGGATTAGCATCCTGAGCGCAGCGAATTTGATAGGAATTTGAATGAAAGTCTCAGACGATCGCACGTCAGGCGCCGGGCTGGAGACATTTCAACTTCTGAGTACCTTTAGTTGTTTACAGCTTTAAGACGCGGACGGCTGTTAAGCGGTCAGAAACGGGCCTCTTTCAAGTCTGGAAGACTTGTGGCTTAACTAAGGACTAGTTGGTGCGCGAGACTGGATCGCGGATCGCGCAATTTCGCCAGATATGCCCGCGGGCTGTTTTACCTTGACGGGAAAAGTATAATAAAACGGCGTTTGATGCGATTTAAAAGGTGTTAGGTTCCATGATTAGACGCGTGGTTTGTTTTGAGCAACGTTCAAAGCTTCGCGCCGGCGAGTTTAGAATCAAAAGATAACCGCTTTTGTTCTGCTACCACCGAGCGCCAAGGGGTGTGAGAAGGGTTATGTAATATTCTCATGCTAATCTAGCTGTCATCGTTAACATTCAACACCCGATTCCAGTTAAAGACATAGTCAAAGGAGATATTTACGCTCGAGCATGGTATACACAATGAAAAACAACAGTTGAACATGTGACATACCACCACAAAACTAACCCTAACGTTAACCAAAACCCGCAAATTTACCCTTACCCTAACCCTAACCTAACGTAACGCTAAGACTAACCCTCATGTACTTGCTCAAGTGTCCCATGCTTGTGTCCACTTGTCCAGTCAACGGACGATTTACGACTAGGCATTATTTGAATATATAGTGGTGTGAAATCTTTCTGTGTTCATCATAAGTATCAATTTCAGAAAAGATCACCGACTTTTATCAATAAGCTTGTTACCACTCATTCTATCCTAACCTGCGGAGTATCCGCTGGTGTATGGTTTAATGTTTAATACCTTAACGGTTTTCGCAGTTGCCTAATCTCAAACTCGTATTTGTATTTCTCGGTATAGGTCTGTGAACCTCTCGCACCGATACTAGATATCAAATTTCCTTATTAAGTTTGGTGTAAGCTACTTACGCAGTTAATCTTACTTGGGCTAATACGGTGTGAGCTAACGCTCGTGGGTGTGATGTGGTTCTCTGGGACGTTACAGTATCGGGGATATCACGTTTGCTTTCATGGTTTATCCGGGCCTGTACCAACGGATTATGCACGCGTGTTGTTGCAAACCGTGCTGTACAACTTGGGCATCTCTTACATTCGTTGTGAAAACACGCGGCACTTACGGGACACGCGATTGCCAAGTTGTAGATGTTGCGTAAACACGCCCGCGCGGAATTAGCTTGAAAATGGACACCGAAAAAGTTTCAAAGCTTTTTACGGGTTACGATACCGGCCGCACGTAAAACAACAATCGGGATCACTCATAATTTCGAACACTAGACACAAGCTATAAGCTCAAACGACTTAAAATAAATGAGCACGTGCACGCTGGACTTTTCAAACACGGCAGACTCACGACCGTGGCAGGAACGAACCTCTTTTCCAAACTGACTCAGTGTTACGACAAACGCAGAGGTGGTCAGATTAGTCAGGTTTAAGTAGAACTCGTGCCGTAAATTTCGATTCAATTAACAATAGAGGTATATAGCCATTTTCAAAGCGCGACAAATTTACTGTAGCAAATGAGGGGGCTTTAAACTGCTGAAGTGGGTAGCTTGAAAAATAGACTATGCCAAGGCGTGGCATAGCTGTACTATAGCAAAGCGATGGGGGCAGATTTTCCAAATTGCAAGCTACATCTTCACCACAGAAGCAGTTAATTGTGTCGCGAGCAGGTGCAGTCGCAAATCACATTCTCTTTGCTTGTCACACGGACTGCATTGCCCAGTGAACGCACACAGTGAGACCATGCAAATTTACTTAGCACTTTACAGTACGATACAATCTGTAAATTTCGAAAAGTAAAAATGTGGTGGTTGTACTTAAAACAGATGAAATATCACCGCTTGATCAAGTGTGATATGTAGACTAAATCTACTTTGGCCTAAAAAAGCCATGAAAATGATTCGTCATGTGACTCTATAATTTATTACTTATCAATCACCCGTCTTGTATAGTCCTATTCGTCAACATCATTAGAGCTCAACTGATGCCTGCAATATAGTATGTATAGTGTGTACGCTTCTACACACAATAGCAAACCAGGGCTGTATAGTAAGGGATAGTGAAACCAAGAATATTTTTAGATGATATCGAATTGCGACATACAAACGTGCACCTTGAATACTTGGTGTAAAATATTTTTAGTTACCCTACTCCCATTGCTTAGGTTGAAAATATAGTCCTCGTCATTATTTGGTAATAAATTCCACTTCCAACCCATTCCAATCGGTGCAAACGAGTCAAGTACACTGTGCCGTATGGAAATATATCCCATTTGTGTAGAGGGTTTTGATTTTTTGCGCCTTCTTGGGGTGTACAAGAATACAGAACCCACTACACCCCTGAGATGTATCTACGTTTGAAATTGTAAATGTGACCGATTTACACCCACGAGAACGGGTGCGAAAGCAACATTTTTACCGGAAAGAGCTGATGACTTCATTTACAACTTACCGTAGGGTGGAAATCGGAATAGATTACACGGTTTTCGCTTAGAGTGATCACTGATTACATTATCAGCCTACCAATAACAAATGTACCTTTACAGATAAACCGCCACCATCCGACGCAGACGACTTGGACAGGTGAGTCGCGTCGCACCCTTCCCGCCGCTTGTCACGCGTCTACCCGCGCTTCCCCCATTTCAGAAACGCCTTCAAAGGAAAATGCGAGAAGTACACCGGCCAGACGTGCGCGAAATACCTGCGCAACAAGTACGTGTACCTCGAGTCGTTTCAGAAGCAGGAGGAGATCGACGCCACTCTCGGCGACGTTTTGAAACTCATCGGTACGTATATCGGATGTGAAAGTCGGATTTAAAAGTGTTGACGCGAATCGCTTACGACATTCCCTCTATGTGTGTTGAATTAGGATTAAATAACAGGTGCGAAAATTTTGACCTGATTTTGACTTACGGTTATCAGCATTCTGGATTTGGAATTTCAAAAAAGGATTCGAAGATTTTGACTTACTTTTTTGCTGCTCTAGATTTGAAATTCTGAGAATAGCGAATTGTCGTGTAATGTTTAAAATTGCATTGCAGTTCGGACCAGATATGAACATGATGCGAATTGAATTCGGGATTTGATTGAGCCTGAGGCTCCAAAAACACATTCGATAATTTCTGATCGCTAGCGTTGGAGTAAAATTCAATATTTCCTCCCTTCAGGACTTCCCCCTCAATGTGATGACGAAATTTTGTGTATAATATATTGGGATTTCGTACTCTGCTATATACTATGCAGCGCACTGTCGCATGACCAGAAATTTACATGCAACTTATGCCCAAAACAACCTACTATAAACGGAAACGGTGTATTTCGCCGATTTCAGCCACTGCGCAGGGTGCAAATCGGGTATGTGTTACTTCCTGGTACAAAAGTTTGCTTCAGACCCATTTCAATGGGTTAAAAATAGTCAAATACACCGTTTCGTATCGAGATTTATCCCAGGGGCGAAGAGGGTTTTGTTTTCGTTTACCATCCTAATTAGGAGCAAAAGGATGATTCATGTAAACAGAACCGACGGGGCTTACATCCCTAGGATATATCTTAATAAGAATTGCTGTGTTTGACTCATGGGAAAGCAAAATTTGGTACCAGGAGATTTTGATCGCCTGATTTGCATCTTACTCTATGGTGGAAAAACCTATTTGGAACCACTGAATCTACAGTTCATGATTCCATCCGCTCGTATCTTACTGGTTGCAGGTAACGAAGAACACGTACCGAAGAGCTGCGCAAAGTACGCGAGTCCCGCCTTCTGCCATTACGTGTTCCCGCTCTGCGACATGGATTCGGATATCCGCGAGGACCCGGTCGCGATAAAGCTATGTCGGGAAGACTGCGAGCTGCTGCAGTACGGCGTGTGCGCGGAGGCCTTCCAGTCTCCCATGAAGTCCATTCAGGTTGGCAATCGTATTGTGAACTTAAGTTATCGTAGGCCCCGTGTGAACATTGATTAATAGTGGGACGGGAGAATTCGATTCTCTTACTAGATGCTAATCGAGTAGAATTAGGAAATTCCATAATGTTTATTATGAAGAGACTCTTGAAGGTACAAAACTTCAATATACTAATATATTATATACACTAATATGTCGATATTGAAATATAGCCGAATCTTTTCGCCTGACACTCGTCAGAGTAATAGTCAGCAACTAGTAGAGAATTGGAAAAAAACTTTGTAATGTATACCACGAATCGTATCACAAGATAGGACGTCACCGACAGGACAATTCCAGTAATATGGCGTAAGCTTAATGCACTATTTGTAGATGATACGCGAACCTCTTTTGTTGGCACAAACTAGGTTGGCGGAATTTGGTAAAAGTTCACTCCAAGGCGCATAAACGGAAGAAAATCTGTCGCGTCGGCATTTATTTCGCGAATAACCACCCGCCATTTCACAGGACGTGAGGAACAGCACAAAGTGCGAGAATCTGCCGCCGACCACCACCAGAGAACCGAAGTGCTCCCGGGTCGGTCTGGAGCGTGTCGTGGACAGGAGACACTCGTGCTACAACGGCACGGGCGAATCCTACAAGGGCGTTGCGGCCGTGGCGGAGGACGGGCAGTCGTGCAAGCCATGGCCGGGCAACATGTTACAGGAGGTAAGGAGTCATTACAACAACCAGATGTCAAACAGAGGTGGTCAAATGAGTCATCTACATGGTAGGCCTACTCATCAACTTCTACAACTATACTTGGATGACAATGATTACTATAGACTACTTATTTGATCACCCTGGCATCCATGAAGTATATATTCCCAAAAAGTAAAAGTACTTCGTTGCTGACCACCTCCACAAGAACGATCAATCTCAGCTGGTCAAGCTGAAATGTATCGATATCGTAAGACATTCCTATCCATGTCCGGCTGTAAATGCATTGAATGTACATGGAATGTACAAATTCATAGACTAAAACTTAGTGGTATATTTTTCAAGGACATAAGATGTAATATCTAACCGTGTTCTGCTATGTTACTAGTGGAAAATACAAACGGGAATAACACTTTCGCATACTGTCGAACAGTATTGATATTGAATTGAAATGCAATTTTCCGTTTACAGTATCCCTTTCTTTCCGGCGGTCACAACTTCTGCCGGAATCCCGGCAATGCGATGGACAAGCCGTGGTGTTTTGTAGACAGAAACAGAATCAACAAAGTCGCCTGCCAAGTACAACAGTGCAGTAAGTCGCTTTCGTAGGGAATATTAGCGATTTAACTAAGTCCCGTAATTTGCCAGTGTCACCCGGCGCCTCCACTGACCTTTTGGTGATAATAGTCCCGTGTCTCGGAGTGATGCTTTTGATCGGATGCATCGTGGTGGCTGTGTGCGTGGCGCGCAGGAAAAAACAACCCAGCAAGCAACATACTCCCGGTAAAAAGATAGAAATGGGAACTGTCGACTCTAAGAAGGTTAGATTATACTGCAGTACAATCCCGTGTTACAATTCTGAATTTCAGCGTTTCTCGTTTAGAACATGATTCCTACGTTACCGGCGGCCATGGTACATTTCTCGGTAGAACTTGGCGAAGGGAAGTACGGGAAAGTGTACAAGGCGCAAATTATGAACAATCTTACCTACTCGCCGACAGAACCGGTACAGTAAATATTTCGTGTATCTTGTTGATCGTTTTGTGATATATATCTACACTTTTCCCAATAGGTGGCGGTGAAAACGGTGATAGCCGGCGCCTTGCCTTCGCAAATCAACGATTTTCATAGGGAGATGGACATGTACGCTGATTTGCAGCATCTGAACGTTTCCTGTTTGAAGGTATGTAAATCCAGTGCGTTTATATGGTAGAATGGTGTATAAAAGGGGATTATTAATTGATAGTGTTGCAACCCACCCCTATAGCGACGAAAGGGGGATCTCTCCATCCGATTGGGTGGTTTGGACGTTTACACCTCATGGTTGGGTGTATTTAGAAGTTTCACGCTTAGCACAACACCAGTGTTCATTAGTCACGTGATCAGTTTTGGCGCAGTCGGCCGTGGAATCATTTAGTATTGACCCGCCTTATGGCAAACTAGGAACTATATATATATATATATAGATAGATAGATAGATAGACATAACCTATGGATAGATGCGAAACACTTAGCAACCGTATACGATAGGCAATTTCTGGTCGCTTCGGAAACAGATAGGGTAATGTTGTGTTTGCGACCCGAGTGCAAAATTTATTTGAATTGGTCTTGAACGAAAGCTGCTGTTGCACTGATTCCGAGAATATATATTGCAAACTCGTCAGGGCACTGTAACTAACTACCCCAAAATCGTCCTTAAAATCGGAATTTGACATTTTTCCAAACCGTTGGAGCGCCGCTATAGGTAATTGTGATGGTCATGTACGGTGACGCTCTGATTGCTTGGGCCGATGCCGATTCTCGACTTGTGCAGGCATATTACACGATAGTTGCATTGCCCCGACCAGATTATAATTGTCGCATCAGATTTGCCAGCTATACTGTCGCTTGTTTCACTCCTTTCCGTCAGTTAGAAACTATGGATATCGGATTGTTACGCAGCACATCTGTCGTATTGACTTTCAGCATTATATAATCCTTTAGATTTATTGTAGACTTGACAAATGATTCAACTCTCAAACCCATCCTTACTATGTTACGGCATACCCAAACCACACACGCTCCTTTCTCATCCAGGCCTGCGTCTTACAACCCACTCTCCGATGCATGATATTCGAATACACAAGCCGCGTCGACCTCCACGAGCTGCTCACCCTGCATTCCCCGCATTCCGACATCGGCGGCAAAATATCTGGCAGCGTCAGCAGCCACACCAGCGCCAGCTTGGAGGAAGGCGATTTCCTGCACATGTCAGTCCAAGTCGCGGGCGGGCTGGAGTACCTGGCCACGCAGAACTTTATCCATCGCGACTTGGCCGCGCGGAACATCCTGGTGTGCAGCAACAACGTGATGAAGATCTCGAATCTGGGTGTGGTCCGGGATTGTTACTTGTCGAGTTACTATCGGTCGCCGCAAGGCGGGCATATGCTGCCTGTCAGGTATGCAACACTTTATTTCGCGATCTACGATGTTGATGGGATAGTAATACTGGTAGTGTTACCATATTTTGAGATCCAAAAAAGAGGCCACTTTTTGCAAGTTACAAAAGTTGTAAAAGCAGACGAGAAAACGGGTCATTTGGAATTTTTTACGGCTAATGTTGTTGGGTTCACTATAAAAGCATCATTTTCCGCCCAGGCATCTACAAGCGGGATTCCGCGTCAAATTTTGGTCGGATTGACTAAAATAAGGATAATTTTCGGCTTTTCTGCAATAGTAGCAGCACTTACTTATTGCCAAACTCTGATGATAACACAAGTATTTCGTGATTCTCGCATCCACAGGTGGATGGCGCCGGAGAGTCTAACCGCGAACGGGTACTCGGAAAAGTCCGTCGTGTGGTCGTTCGGCGTGATGGTGTGGGAAATGTTCAGCTACGGCCTGCAGCCGTACTGCGGTTACAGTAACCACGAGGTAACTTTCTAAATGAACTTATTCATCAATTTTTTGCGGCTATTTCATAAAATTGTTAGGTTGGCTGAAAAAAACGTTGCGCTCCAAATTTGGCTCAATTCCAACCAGTGTTGTAGTTTGAAAATTTTGAATTTATTGTAAAAAAAATTGGGGAAAAAAAATTCTCTGGTGAAGTCACGAAAGTGTTAAGTTGTCTACAAATACTAATACCAACTAACTAAAACAAATTTGACTGAATTCTAACCCGTACTGTGAGCGAAGTTGCTTCATTTCATTAATAACTCAAGGATTACCCACCGTCCATGCTACTTTTTCAAATCCACAACGTTCAACTGCAATAACTTCGCACTGTATTTTTAGACAACTTAACAATTTCATGGGGTAGGTAGACGGTATAATTTGTAATTTTTTCATTATTTATTTCATAATAAATTCGAGATTTGCAAACTACAATAGCTTCACTTCTGCCGGTTGAAATTGAGCCAAATTTGGTGTGCAACGCTTTTGTTATCCAACATAACAATTTATTGAAATAGCCGCAAACATTTGAACTGTTTTTGAACTACCCTATTGTACATTGTCACTAATCGCTAATCCTTTCAGGTGATCGATATGATATCAAACGGCCAGACGTTGAGCTGCCCGGACCAATGCTCGTCGAGGGTGTACTCCCTGCTTCGCGAATGCTGGTCCAACGACCCCAACAAAAGACCCACCTGCAAAGTGAGTATCTCCCCCCCACACTTGGAATTTAGCTGTGCGTGGAACCGACAGGCTAGATGAGGTGTCCTTTGCAATCTATTTTACTCGTGACATCGTAGCCCTACTGTGACGTGTCGAAAATAGGACTTCACGAACAGAAGTGATCTAAGTAGTCACAATATCTACTCAATTGGAGAGGGAGAGAGAGAGAGAGAGAGAGAGTTAAAAGCTTTTTGTAGGTACAGAACTACAATTAGATGGGATATACATATTGTAACGAACCCGGATATTTTCGGCTAGCACTCGTCAGGGGTAATCGTCAGCAACTAGTAGAGAATTGATGAGATCGTATATCAACAATCTTATCTAGTAGTAAACGTCGAATATCGATACAATCTGCTGACACCAATTATTGGAATCACAGCGCGGCGCGTCGCGTCGTACACCTCGCTTCGTCAATTCGCTCTCGTCCATTTATAACAATTTGATATGATGTCTGAACGCCACTTAACGCTACCGTGCTGACTGACTCACGCCAGCCACAAGTGTTATGATGACTCTCCCGTTCAGGAACTGCACGCGAAGCTATCAGGGTGGGAAGGCGCGTCATCGACTCGGATGACGTCACAACTGGCGCAGGGGATCCACCGGCAGCTGAACAACGTGATACACGAAGGCCAGCAGTTCCAGTACACGCCGCCGCAAGGCACTGTGTAAGTACAGTCATTTCGTTAGGCTCAGAGGTGGTCAAAGCAGTCTGGGTTTCTGCTCAAGTAAATGTGGGAGTATCTTTCCAAATAGAAGTAGCGGTAGGAATTGTAAGATGTGTCAAAACAACTTCAAGTGGAACTGCGGAAGTATAAAATGAAAGGTTGAAAAGTGCTCAAGTGAAGTTCGTCCCCAAACCGCTTTCCAGTTTTCAAAATTCAAATTTTAAAAACCAAATGTGTAAAAATGTTGAAGAGAAGTAGAAGTAGTGACAAAGATAAGCCAATTGTGTAGTTTTTTGAAAAAAATGATCGTGTAGAAGAGGAAGTACAGTAACAGCATAATGAATTGTGTTAAGCAGTGCAAATCGGCTGGATTAGTCGTTTTTCAAAAAAATAGTGCAAGTATGCTGAAATTAGTACATTTTTCAAAAAAAGTAGTGCAAGTAAGCTGAAATTATAACATTTTTCAAAAAAAGTAGTTCAAGTATGTTGAAACTAGTACATTTTTCAAAAAAAGTGGTGCAAGTGTAGGCTGAAATTAGTATTTTTTTCCAAAAAAACTAGTGCGATTAGGCTGAAATTAGCACTTTTTTCCAAAAAGTAGTGCAAGTATGCAAAAATAGTAGTTTTCAAAAAATGATCAAATAGAAGTGGAAGTAGTGTACAAAATTCCACTTAGTAGTTTTATCCTCAAAAAACTGCTGAGGAAGAAGTGGTACTGTAAAAACATAATCTCTGTAAGCAATGCAAGTATGCGAAAACTAAGTATTTTTTCCTGTTTAAATAGCAGTGGAATAGTTTTACCAAAAAACTGATCAACCGCAAGCGACAGTAGTGTAAAAACGTAAACAAAGCAAGTAGAAGTAGAAGCGGGAGTACGCAAGTACCGAGAAACATAGCCATTGAGCACAAGTAAGGAAACCCACTTGAGCACTCTGAGGAAGAGAGTACTTCTTCACTATCGAGACCACTGACCACTGAGACCACCTCTGGTTAGCATACATCGCATGTAGAACCCCACCATGTGAGACTTTCATTCGCTCGCAGCATTGACGGATTCGGACAGCCATACATCGCCCGCCAACCCGATCCTGTCGGCAACCCGCACTACTCATCGCCCTCGCCGGCCTCGTCCGGAATGGTATCGCATGCCCCGCCGACATACCCAGGCTACGTGCAGCAACCCGCTTTTCCTCACGCGCAGATCTACCAGCAACAGCAGCAGGTCCACTACGCCAGACCGCCGCCTTCGTCATACCCAAGCAGACAGAGTCACACTCATAGCAGCCGAAGCACCGACAGCGGTGGGTCTTCAGTGAGAAACCAACACCACAACGGGTACAGAAACCAGACAAGGAGCTCAAACACTCAAATTTATCAAAACTCGCCTCAACCACAATACCACCAACAGCAACCCGAGTACGAACCGGCACACGGTACTCCAGACAGCGGCGTGCACAGCACGAAAGGCGTCATGCAACCTCAAAACCACGACTATCATCCGGAGTCTTCCGGATCGCCTGTTCCACCTCCGGGAGGCCAAAGGTCACGGCCTGGTAGCGAATTCGTAAATACAGGATTGGAACCGATGAGAAAACCATCGTATAACGGGAAGCCAGTTGTAGCACCCAAGCCGCCGTTATCGCCTTATACCTCAGACAGAGCGAGGGCGAATCCAAATCAAGGACAAGTTAATCATAATCATATCGATAATGCACCCAGAGGTGAGATTAATAATGAAAGTGACAATCAAGGACGGAAAGGTACTTCGTGTGACTCTGGTCTTCCAACGGAAGACGGGGAAACTGATTCAGGCGAGAATCAGCCGTTTTTGTCCGCCCCCGCGCCTAGGGGTTACGCGCCTAATAAGATGCTGCAAGTTTCTGGCTCTATGTCGTCGACTGTGTCCGGGTCCACTGCGGCTACTGCTGAGTCTAGGTTGACGGCGTAGGTTGTAGAGTTATGAGATCTTTTTATGTCCGGTAGTTGGTCGCGGGTGATATGAGCGTCGAAGCGCGAGTCTACGAGATGAGAATTATCGACGCGTTGGATTGACAACGAATATAATGAAATGAAACGTGTAGACTTGCGTATTGGAGGCAGGCAAAACATACTCCTACAGATCGAATGTTCAAAGTGTTATGGGATCCTTGGAGTTATAAAACTATTGGCGGCTGTGTAAGTTCCTATCAGTAACTCGCGCCCCGATTCAGTTTTGAAATTGCAATGTACGTGGTGGCGAAATTACGGCACCCTGTGTCGGTTAAAAGCTGGACTTTTTGCGCTACGCTTTACGCAATAGGACGCACAATTGTGCCGTAAATAAATTGCTTTTGTACAAACTATTCCCTCACGTTTCCTCGCAGGCTTTTTGGCTATGTTTTATATGACTGCGCTCGTATATTTATCGAATCGCTGTTTTTGTCGGAGGAAGCGTGTGCTTTGTGACGGCGATACGGCCCGTTTGCTTGATACTGGAAGCTATGCGAACTTGGCGATTTCGTCACTATGGTTTGTGATTGCTGATGGGTACAGTGTTTTATCGGGATTATTGACTTTTTTCCTTTTGCTACGTTCTTACTTTCACATTTTTGTAACTAATCAAATGTCTGTTTTGAGCTTTGTTTAAAATATAAGATGCGCAGAAAGTGGTGGAATCGAATATGCAGGATAAAGGTCTGAGAC
>ATSW01010762.1:0-10829 GCA_000444245.1 Botryllus schlosseri
TAGGCATACTGCAAAGCAATGGTCAATTTCTAAATCTGACATGAGCTACATATTTCAACCCATTGGAGATGTTGTCACTTTATCAGTAAATGCCTACCGCATCAACAAAAACGAAACTTAGCGTCGCTTCAGAAGCAATGAAAGCCATTTTGGTTTACTTCGATGCAATTTTCGACAATATCAATGCAGACTCAGACGGGTATTCGAAGCATTTTACTGTGAGGTCAAAAACGATAAACATATCATGTATCAGACAGAGATGGTCAAAGTAGTAACCATCGTACTCAAGTATAGACGTAGATGTAACAGCGCAAATGTCTGCTCGAGTAGAAGTAAAGTAGCGATCTACAAGTAACTAAAAAGTTAGTTTTCAAGGCTTAGTTGTACCTAAATAACTTATAACTGTCAAGTAGAAGTAGAAGTCTAAAATCATAACCACTAGAAGCGCTAGTGCGAGTAGCTAAAATTTACTTGAACCACTGCGAAAAGTGGACGCACTCCGTAACTCACCACCTCAGGTAACAGGTCGGCATTAACGGACTAGAAATTGATCTTTGACTATGAATTTACTTCCATTATGCGGTGTTTTCCTAACAGAGAGAGAGTTCTTTTATTCGTCAACCATGAAATATAGTAAAGGCAATGTCCACAAACATTCACGTCCAATAGTATACATTTTTAAAATTTTCCTAACTATAATTTACATGGTATAGACTGGGAGACCCGATATGACCGAAGTCTTCTAGGCCGGAGTCACCCAAGGACAGGATGTTACGGATGTCCTGAAAATTCGCTGCCTGCGACAGAAGATCAGAAGAGCTCCATTCTTGTCTTTACAAGATAGCTACGATCAAGGCTTCATTGTATATTGTATATTCATTGGTTGAAAGTTGCCAGCTTCACCAGGTGTCCAACTTGGTAAATTTTATCGCCCATAAATCAATACCAGTTCGCCTGAACCGTAGAAATGTAACTGTATATCATCTAGATCGGTGGTTCTCAAACTTTTTCACTTTATGACAGTGAACAATTCCGCGCCCCCTTTATCGTCATATCACAAAATACAACCAGAATGCTAGCAATCCCAACGGTCAGTTGATGGCATGGAAAGTTATGAATGTTGATGAGGGAATTCTCAAATATAAAATTCAGACTATACACAGAGCAATAGCCACGAATGGAAAGTTGGCCGCAGCTTCGCGCCCCCTTCAGATGCTTTCATGCCCTCCAGTTTGAGAACCACTGATCTAGATCCACCATATTCCCGAAAGTTAGGGAATAAAATCAAACTAATCAATTGCATGTCGCTGTTGTGATGGTGATCATTATTGCAATCTAGCGAGAGCACCTGAAGTATTGGAACTGCATTGACAATGTATTTACATAAATTGAGAATGCATATATTTTCTTGCTAGCGTAAACTGCTCGTTTTATCCTCGTTGATTACAGCATGAGTTAATATTATGATATTCTTTATTCACAGTAAAACTTACAAATACACAAATAATCCGGGGAGCAACCTACCCCGAAAGAAATATCGCGAGATTAAAGTAAAAATTTCAAAATTTCAGTTATGCAGTCAAATTGTTATTCCTATGCAATACACGAAGATGTCAGGTTACAGAATTGCGGTAGATGAAGAATTGGCAAGGGTTGCAGATTTAAGATGATAGAAAATGAAAAATCGAAATTACGGAAATTATATGCTGTGATTTTCGAGTACAAGTGCCAGTGTTGTATTCAAGGTCTTCAGAAGAATATGCACAGTGCACAATGAAGTGATCCTCTGGATCAGTGCTTTTCAACCTGTGTGACGGTTCGCACTTGTGCGAATGAAAAAAATTGCAGTGCGAATGACGAAGGTGGTGCGAATGGTGCGAATAAAAATCCGGATTGAGTGCGAATGAGAATCGTGAATAATAATTGATAATTTTGCTGACATGGCAATATTCAAATAAACCTGATAGCAAGTTCAAGGGCAGTGTCACTTTTGTAGTTGCGACGCAATTGTAGCACTACTAATCCTAGCTCTCACAAGCCGTAGCGAATTAATATTTTCGCACTATAATTATTACATAACCAAAAGCCTTGTTTTGACGCTGGTGTAGTAGTGGCAGACACACGGCATATCAGCCACTCGGCCAGGACAGGCTGGAAAATGACGTCATACTGACTTTCTGCTTTCTTTCGCTAAACAATTATAATACTTTCGTAATAACTAATCGATTAGGGCGAGGCACGAGGATAGCAGTAGACTCATATTTACAACTTACTGCAACGCAAATTTTTACCCCTTCAAGGGTCATTGAAGTATGGACCGCAGAAAGAATAATTTTGGGTCGATACGGTGCCAGAACTATCTATTATTATGTATGAAGTATTTGCTAATTTATTGCGAAAAATCCTGCTATAGTTTTTACATATCCAAGGTACTGTCTTGCGTACTATAGCCAATACGCGAGACACGCAAAAATATGAATTTATCATGACAATTCAAGACAAGATTTGTCCGACTGGTTTTTCGGGAAAAAATGGTCGAAGACTGTTGAGATGAACTACTGTAGGGGTGTGCAACGAGCGAGTTCAGGCCTATGAGACTCATTCATTTCGACGTCAACCCCTTCTGCGTCGGGGCACAGGAAAACGTGAAGTTTTGCCCAACAAACCACTGATATACACGAGATATACACAGAGGTGGTCAAAGTAGTCAAGAAAGCTACTCAAGTAGAAGTAGAAGTAGCGACGAAAAAATCTACTCAAGTACAAGTAGAAGTACTTTTTTACATAAGCAACCTAAAACTACTTGAAGTAGAAGTAGAATTGACCGACTTTAAATCTACTCAAGTAAGTAAGTAGTTGTTAAAACGATCCTAATTCGGTGCAAATTGAACTATGCGAAAGGTGCCGAGCTCGAACATGAAATGAAAATGATAGTATTGATATGGAAACGCGATACTAATCCTCTGTTTTCTCGAACAGCACGTTTTAGAAAATATCATGGTATGGCGCCCTCCGCCATATTATAAGACCCGTAGTTTAGTCGAAGAGCAATACGGAGAAGTTATATACGATACGGTCTAAACACTTGGTGCGATTAGTAAACGGTAATAAAAATATGGTGGACCGTAAAATTGCCATATTGTGTAGCTTTATTTCCGGAAAATAAAGGCATTACTGCACTTGCTTTTATACTTCAACATGTATGTTATCCAGACAAAAGAACTGATATTAATTAGAACTCAACGTATATGATAGTGGGAATTGAAAGTGAAATATAAATACTACTTCAAAAAGCAGAACATGTATTTCATGTCTTTAGTCCAGAAAGTTTCAAAGGTGGTATGCTAAAACAGCTCTAAAACTAAAAGAAAAGTCAGAGTCCACTTTTCCAGATTAGGACACACCATGGACATGCTAGATTACGATATGATATGCGAGATTTCGAAACATCAGTTTCAAACGTTGTGATGAGCCATATATGCTGTGATGAAATATTTCATATGGGCGAAGGGCGACAATGTGGTGTGAACGGAACCACGCTAACCCGCTACCTAAGCTATATTCACCGATACTTTCGTGAAACCATAGTGGTCACTCCATATCCATTGCGCACGAAACGCGACGAAAATTCTGGGCTCTACTCAACTTTTATGAAAATTAAATGTTAATACACTGTTTGAATACAGCCCCGAAAGTCCTCAAGCTATCTTCCTGATTGGAGGATTAAACTACTTCTACTTGACAAACTGAAAATAGCGAAAAGTAAGTAAGTAGATCACAAAATATTATGAAGTAGAAGTAGAAGTAGCAAAAATCAGATCTACTAGAGTAAGTACCAGAAGTAGAGGAAAACTACTTGAGTACTTCGAAAAAGTAGAAGTACTTCGTTACTGACCACCTCTGGATATACAATCGAACGAATGAAAACGTAATTCGACGTACAATGAGTCGTTTGAGTAACAAGTTAAACTAGACGCCCACCAGTGAAATTGAGCGACAATTCCAGAAAACGAATGTATCAAACAGACGAGAATACACGAGATACACGATTGCAAACGAGAAATCGCGTACTTAAACAGTATTTTGTCTTTTACGTCGAACACGAAGGGTTCCCGAGTATAGCTTGCGTCGCGGCAATTGTTAGCTGATTATGATCGAGCCAGATTGCATTTTTCCAACCAACGTTCGCAAAGCCTTTAAAAAAAGGAATGAATTCCGAGTTGAATGCAACAAAAACACTACTGTTCAAATTTTCGCTCCAAGCTTAAGGCACATACGGGTGCAAAAATTACTCTAGAAAAAGAGAATGGATACTTACTCGTATAATCGCGATTTTGGGAAATTGAATATAAATTTGTAACATTTCGAAAATTCTTAACGACCTACGTGAAATAGCTTCGCGAATCGCGACCAACCGGTTTGGAAGCACTGCCTCAATCTACACAAGATATATAGGCCTAGCATATGTCCTCATTTTTAAAGATTTGTCCTCGTTTCCTAAGAAAAGTGAAAGGTCCTCCTATGATGCCGAAACGTCCTGTTTTTATATTCCCATTTCGCGTTAGTTGCTTTTACTTTCGTCAAGACTTTTAGGCGCGACGTATTTATTACGAAAAATACTTTACCGAGCCTATCAGTTGGTTCAGCTTCGAGAATCTTGCCGGTTGTATATCATTTCATTAATATTTCCATAAAACCATGGGTGTCAAACATACGGCTCTCCAGACGATTCCATTCAGCCCGCGAAGCAATTCTGGGTAGATTGAAAAATGCTAATATTATGCACACATGTGTAACAATTAAAGGCTTAACTTGATTTTTATAGTAGATACTTCCATCAAATAATCCGTTGAGAAAGCAAATGTCGAGCATCTTCTATGTTCATAATGGCCACATTGTAGCCACACGACTGCGGCGTTGTGATTCCATTCTTGTTGCGACTAAGGAACAACTCGGCGACTTTGAAACCCAATTTCGAGAAGGAAAAAAGTGCACACTGAGTTCAGAGTTTTATGGGAAAATGGAACAAAAAGTAGTTAATCACAGAAGCGAAAACGCCGATGCCGAACCGATATAGGCAGTTTACATGGATATTACAATTGGAAACACACAACTAGATATTCAAATGTCTGTGGTTGCACTGCTATGTCACTTCCGGTGCAAGAGGATTTCAATGATTTGCTTTTGGCGGACACTTTACGGACGTAGGACTCTCTTAGGTGTCGATGAGAGCGTAAAGAGCTCTGTTCACTCCGGGTGATATCGATTCATCACCCTATCTATGCCTAATATTATAACGGAGATACTATTGACGGGATCCGACTTTAATGCGGATCCCGCACTCGACACCGGTGTTGCTGATAAAGCACTCGGAATAATGCTCGGTTCCGAAGAGTCATCAAAGTCCTGACTAGACAATGGCTGAGAAGTCGTCGTAGCGTGGGGATCATCTACGGCCGCGAATTTCCTGGCAGGAATTTCGGTATTCCCGCAAGATCCAACAGCCCCCTAATCACTATCTAAAGATATTGGATCTTCCATTCTACGTTTGTGATTAGGGGATATACCCGCCATCACCTACCCGTTCTAGGGCAGTGAGAGGATACACTCTGTTATTTACCTGACAAAGTCCCCAAGAGGCACTCAACATGCACTACGCAAAGACCTAACCTCGCGGAGTATCGATCGATACCTGATGAGGCAAACGAGGACTAGCGATAATTACTTTTTTGCGAGAGACCTCCGCACTCGACGACGGTAAGACTCCAAACGCACCAGAAACAAGTTTTTTTCGTGAGGAGCACACGATTCGAAATTGGTATTTCTATATGGGGTGCATCATTCTCCTCCACTGTTCGCATCTGTATTGTGGGGCTCAGATTGCAAAGGGCGCTATTACATTAAAATCTAGAAATCAAATCGCTTTGAATCGTGCGCAGCGAGAAGAAAATTTCAAGATCAAATAAATCTCTCAAAATTAATTTCTCAAAAATTCGGGAGTCAATTCGTAAATTCAATTCTCATGCCGATGGCCGCCAACACATACCAATTGAATTACGTGTCCACGGCCGCGCAAATTTCCTTCTACTGCCGCAGGTTGCCCACCCCTGATCTATATGTATCGAAGCGTATGGTCCGCATAAGGACAGTCCTTTTCCTATAATTTATGTTAATTTACGAAATAATTTTAGGGCATCTTCGAGCTCGCCTCCCCGATTGGAGGGTTCGGGTGCGGCCGTTACGGTCCTGGCTCCAGTCAGTGTACCTAGCGTATGAGTCAACAACTAAAACAGAGATGTACAAATGCTCTCACTACACACTATACTGATGACAGGCTACTTAGTAGAAATACTTTTGATTTTGATAAGTGGGATGCAGCGTTTGGTTATATTTTGCACCAATTTTACAAGTGACGTTGTCACTTACAACACCAGATGATGTATTTACTCTTTCATAATATCATGGTATAATTCCAAAAATTGCACCAATTTGTGACTACATCAGTAGTTTTGTGTTCGCCGTGATTTGGTTGTAATTCGCTTTCTTCAATGGAATTTGAAATAATTGTCCAATTTTTTCAATGTCGTTATTAAGAACAATGATTGTTGGTACATACAAATCCTCTTTTATTTATTATTAGTGATTTTAAGAGATGTTTGAAGGCAATCGGGTTCATAATAAAGAAGTTGGAGTCGGAATCAGAATCAGGAGCATTTTAGCAAACTCCGACTCCGACTTCATCAAGGGAAAATAAGCGAAACTCCTACTCCGACTCCACCGACTCCGACTCCACAGCCCTGGTATTAAATTCGAATAGTTTATAAATTGAAAGCGATGAATTACGTGGGTAACACAAGCTTCTGGGTGGATGTGTTACTAATTAGGCAATTAAGAATTTAGAGTCAAAGTACAAATATATTAATCATCCCACGAAATTATTCAAAACAATGGTAAACAAGTGACATTGTTAACTCTTGTCAATCACACCAACGCATAGACACGTCCTTCCATTAAGACACCAAAATGTATGGGATGTTACAGCTTGGTCACTGTCCCGAGCGGTGTGTAGCTTCGTAAAATCGTCCTGTTGATTTGGTAATTGAGCTGGCAGGTTTTCCGAATTCGTCTTCTCCCAGTCTCAGCCGAATGACTGCGTGCTTATGTCATAATCCCGACGTAAATTAACCCTTGTTATATCGACTTTAATATGAATGTAGATTACGCCAGGGATCGGCAACCCCTGGCACGCACGCAAGATGATTTTTCATGGCTCGCTAAATGATTTGATGTGCAATAATATAATCATGTTTCTTGCAAAAAGGGAAACAAAAGTTTTCAAATTGGAATAAGCTCGACGGTGAATCCAAATTATTTTGTATATCAACCTGAATTAGCGTCTTTTGGGTCAGATCTTCTTTTTCTTTATGATTTTTTCCGCACTTCCCACGTATAGTCCGTATTTGACCGGTGGGCCGTAAAATGCCCAGGTTGGCTCAACGCTAATCTACTAGCCTCCGAGGAGCCGCTAATTTTCAGTGAGTCACAAAACAATAGTCCATCACATGTGTGCATACCAGGGCTGTGAAGTCGGAGTTTGGCTTATTTTCGATTGATGGAGTCAGAGTCGTGAAAACTATTGTGGCCGGAGTCGGAGTCGGAGTCGTGTTAAAAATACTGACTGGAGTCGGAGTTCGTGAAAATGACCCTGACTCCGAGTCCGACTCCAACTTCTTTATCATGAAAACAATTGCTTTCAAAGGATTTTCAATAGGACTTTTATACCATCAATCACTGTTATTAGTAACGATACAGATCAGAGCTGGCCAGCCCGTGGCCCACATGCCAAATGTGGCATGCGAGGTAATAACCGAAATTAGTTATAACATCAGGTAAAATTGCACGACCAACCAAATTTGATTAGTCTGACCGCGATATTTGATGATGACTAAAACATCAGCTTTGACTCATAGGCGTAACCAGGGGCCAGACACATTTATCGCAGAAAATCGTATATGACCGTAAAGTAGAATAATCCGTTGCAGATTTATTTGGCTTGAAATTTTTTTTAGTACTTCGCATGATTTATTGTCACTCGATTTCATGCATTTAGCATTGGACCCCCTTCCTGAAAGTTTTAAATGCACGTAATTTACAGAATTAAATATATAACTTAGGGTTACCATATTTTTGTGACTCGCATTCCGGAGATTCCTTAGCGCCCACTAGCGGGATTTACAATGAGGTATGAACGCATTGTCTGTAAATATGACAGCACAATAGCAAAGCTTTGCCTATCATAGGAGTGGAGCATCAGTCTTCAATTAGGCTCTAGTAATTGCTAGGGTCTGCAACAGATTTCTTTACAAGCCGAATGAAATCGTCTGGCGGGCCATACCCGGTCGTCTGTTTCACAGTCCTGTAATACTATGAGGACGGTGTGGTTATCTGGTTGTATGTTGTAACCAGGTCCGAAACAACGTTTTTTCAGCCGCCTTTCGCCCAAAATAAACACTGATCTTGGGCCCACCCAGTGCTGTATTTACACCACCATAGCATATGGTAATCGATACAACTTATAGCCGGCTCGCTTTAGGCGTCTGGTTGTTAAGTTTGGTGAATGAATTCTGTCAATAATATTGGTTTTCCTTATATTACAGTGGTCGGGAACCTTTTTGTCCGAAGAGCCATATCGGACCTACTTTTTCCATTGTAACTCCCAAAGAGTCATACATGCAAATTAGCTGTTACGTCACAATTGAAACCCCGTGACGTCATAGTACCACTAATTCGAACTATATACATGGGATTCGTCGAGTGCGCAACATTTTCTCCGGAAATACTGGTATTTTTACTGTTCGAAAATAAAGCACGAAACGAGAGTTAACGCTCAGACGGGCCAAGCCTCACTATTTATTGATAACGTAATCCATACGAAAATAGCTTAGAATTTATTGTAACTGATATTAATCAAATGTAACTGTCACACTGATTTAAAACATCTAAATACTGCTCGACTTCTCAATTGTCAAAGTATTCGGCGGTATCATAATGGTGCAGTGCACGGCTACATTTTATCGCCGGTACTACAGAGCTACTTACCAATCAAGAACGTGGATAGCTATGGCGTTGTTTGTAATTCGAGTTTGTAATTGTGAATGTCACCGTCCACGGCAGTTTATTTCGCACCGTAGATCAGGAAGGCAATGTGCATTCGAAAACTGCATCGTGATAGGGGCTTTGCCATGTCTGCTGTGCTCTTTGAATATAATTATCAACGTATCGCACAATCCACGATTTCGAGTCGGGTACATAAAATTCGCGACATATATAATGGTCGCCGGAGCCACAGTAACTTAAATTTGAGGATTTTCGAAAAAGGGGGTCCGAGTCCCTAAACTGAAGACGGGATTGTCTTTACCTCTCAAGGTCGTGTATAATTGTTTATACTGCCACGAGAATAGTTGAAGTTATTCTGGCCGCGATGAAAATTTACTAAGTCGCTGCAATATAGATCAATTCAGTACAAAAATAAATATTTGGCAAAGAGCCATATCTTATACCCAAAAGAGCCATATATGGCTCCCGAGCCATAGGTTCCCGACCACTGTTATATTACTACAAAATGCACCAACAGGTTGCACATCAGGTGGTTTCCAACCTTTCATGGTCGCGACCTCATTTCCAATTTGAAAATATTCCGTGGCCCAGCTCAAAAATTGATAAGCTCAATATTAAAAGATGCAAGCTTGCCCAGACTTACTCACGGCGTATTTTGTGAGCTGATTACGTTCAACATCTTCGCGATCCCCAGAATGAAGGCAAATGACTCCCCCGGATTGGAATCACTGTCTCTGACTAAAAGCCTCCAAACGGCCTTAATAACCAACTCTAGGAATATACCGCTGTATCAATATTGAGATTACAATTAAACTTATTTTAGTGAATGGTTTTTTTTATTGCATTTTTTTGCGAGGGAAGTGTGCCCCATATTAAAACCAATGTACGTCGCACTAAATCGCGCACAGCGCGGAGAAATTTTTTAACTTTTATACATTTACTGAAAATCAATATTGTTAATGTTGATTCAGGAAAAAAAATTTGAGCCTTAAAAATTGCGGACATTTAGCCAGATTTTGAAATTTCCTCCCGGACGCAATTTTTGAAGTGGAATTCCGGACATGTCCGGGAAATTCCGGACGTATGGCAACCTTAATCTAACTATATTCGCAATTAGGAGATAACGTATCGTTTAACACGTGACTTCGCTAGTGCACTCGCAGCGAGATCGTCGGCGATGAAACATCTGCACAAAATGATAGAGGCATGTTCCCCGAAACCGTCGATATTACTAAGTCCAAACGTCGAATAATCCTATCCTCGCCAAATGAGCCCAGTGGTATACAGATGTGACCCCCAATATATGTAAGTCACATATCTATTGATATGATTCACTCATACCTTTGAAAAAATTTCGAGCTAGGCGCGACCAGGGCATATGAATCCGCGCTGCACAGTTGCACACAGAGTTTTCATGACATAGGCTAATTGTTATCAACGTTAAAGCGTGGTAATGTAAGTCTTGTTTTCAATGTTCCCTCATTCGGTTCGCTCCTATCGGACCACTAAAAACAGGTTTTCAACATTCCGGTTACACGCGCAATGGTTCGTTGATCTCATGTGGCCCTTTGGCCGAAAAGGTTGGCCATCCCTGATATAGATAAAATTGGAAATTCTAGTCAAATTACAATTCAGTTGCAGAGGGAAGAAAATCGCAACATGCATCTTCGCGATGCAGTCACAATTTGATGCAATTTTTGGAATTATACCAT
>ATSW01010766.1:0-14558 GCA_000444245.1 Botryllus schlosseri
GTCTCAGCCCTACTCGTTATAACCATCAGACAGCGGTGTTCAGATGTCATTCTAGTCACCATTTGAAACAAGTCACAGAAATGGACACCCAATTTCAGGAAGGCCCAAATATGCACACTGAGTTCATATTGTATGGAAAAATTGCTCAAAACGTATACTTATTCACAGAAGGAAAAACGCTAATGCGAAACCGTTGTATGCAGGTTCGATGGGCAACATAATAGTTACACAAAATTATATACCAAATATCTGTGGTCGCACTGCTGTTTCACTTCTGAACTATGACATAGATTTATTGCCTCCAGAAAAACCAAAATCTCGACTAAATAATAATGAAGCAATCCCCACGTCCGCATTTACAGTTAAATTTCTTGCATTCCTCTCAACACATAAGCAGCACTACCGCCAAAGTATACGAAAAAAACAAAGGAATCAAGACATATGCCAGTTCATATCGTCCTTAGAGTCACTTTTTACCCGTTTATAACTGTATTCAACAGGTCAATCATCGTATATTCGCCAATTCCATTGTTTGCGACTGAAAGTGTTGCTGGAATAAAATCCATGTGATCCGTTATATCAGTGGTCGAGAACCTTTTTCGTCCGAAGAGCCATATTGACCCTATATTTTCCATTTGAACTTCCGAAGAGCCATACATGTCAATCAACTATTACGTCACAATTGAAAAATCGTGACGTTTTGGTAGCGCAAATTCGAAATCACTGCATGGGATTCGTCGTTTGCACCGTATTTCTCTGTATAAACTCGTACTAATCATGTTGATGGCCCGTATTTGAGTAATGAGTATGCAAAACTTGAGTTACATAAATCTTTTGCAAGTTATGTATTTTTAATTGTATTGCACTGATTGGCATATATTTTTCGAAGCTTAAGACAATTACTATTTAGATTTCCAAAAGACG
The DNA here is from genome assembly GCA_000444245.1 of Botryllus schlosseri. Taxonomy (NCBI): domain Eukaryota; kingdom Metazoa; phylum Chordata; class Ascidiacea; order Stolidobranchia; family Styelidae; genus Botryllus; species Botryllus schlosseri. The sequence goes on from ATSW01010766.1 coordinate 925, forward strand.
TAGACAACAGTAAAAGTATGACTCTACTTTTTACTCGGTTTTACAGTTAATGCGTCTTTTGGTGTTGCATGGCATTCCTGATGTAGTGTGGTTAATAATGATTATTGAGGTTAAGCTTCATACAAAATTTGAGACATTCTTCAGTTATACGAGATCGCAAGTTCGTCTTAATGCTTATCTTAAATGCGAGGACCCATGATTCGTAGGTGGAGCTAAACATGGTCACTATGCAGCTGTATACAGTACCCACTGTAATGTGTGATGTGTCAGTGACTTGGGGTCAGGGGAGGCAGGTGACGCAGTGCCTCACCTCGCTACTAGACGCGATGGCAACTTGAATTTGAGTATTTTGAAAAGGAGATCCCAGCCCCTAACCACGACCACGCCACAGTATTAACCTCTCAAAGACATGTTTATGCTTCCACAACAATAATTATACTGGTCGTGCTAAAGATTTAATAACAAGTTGCTGCAATTTAGATAAATTAAACACAAAAATAAAAATTTGGCAAAGAGCCATATCTTATGCCCAATAGAGCCATATATGGCTCGCGAGCCATAGGTTCCCGACCACTGCGTTATATAATATAATTTATTGTTGCATATATAGGCTTTTTAATGAAGTATACAAGTGAAAAATAAGGGCAAGGATTTTGAGGCAATATTTTCGAATCATTGGACTGGTCCGGCCCGCGAGCGATCTGAAGGTTTGAATCTGGCCCGCGACGCCAGTTGAGTCTGACAACCCTGCTGTACACTGCACAGTGCACATGTACACTTGTATAGCCATCGTTGACACCGGATTATTGCGAGATATATCCCATAAACTTGTCGATCGTAGATGGGCATTTCGGACGTTACTATAAAAAGGATCGCTTCTAAAACGCATATGAACCAAGACGGAATTTTGAATATAATTATCGTTTCAGGAAATTACGCCATCGATCGTTACGAATATCGTTGCGCAAATGGTACCATGGTGGACGACGACTGTTCCTGTCCAGGTATGTTCCTATAGTTGTTTCGCTACGAACATACATTTCTCCAGAAAGGTTCAGCCTTAACAATTACGCTTTCCCAGATTTAGAACTAAATGACAGCATATAGTCAAGATCAAATTTTTAGAGTGTGCAGATAAGGCTATTCACAAACTGTAACATCAAAAAATGTCTATGTTTGATACTGTTGTGACGTGACCCTTCATGAGACTGCGGCTGCATATTGCCTTTTCGGCGAGAGACCAGTGACATTTTCTCGAAGTGAAATCGCCACATATAAATGAAAATTCGATATCGGGATCTGGGGTTAGCGGCGAATGACAAATGACAGTAATGAGAAATTCGAGGAGAATCTATTGCATTATATATGAACGTGACGCTCCTGACATCGCTGGTTTCAGAATAACTTTGAAACTGAAGCTTTCCCGAATGCGACTAAAATGTAAATTTATGGAGTGGTGATGGTATGCGATCCCGCCGGCACAAAAGGCGCCGTTTCGTCTGACTTGGTCGTAACCTTTTTAGTAAACTATCCCATCTTACATAATACCGCCTGTAACGCAGTTGAACTGCATCATGGATGCCATTTTATACTACCATACAGGTGAAAAGATAGTCGCGGCTCTTCCACTAGTAGAGGTAGATCAGGTACGCTCCAAAATGTCCCTGATTCCTGATATACACACAGCTTCAGCAATTTCTATAATTCTAGTCTCAAAATTCACTTTCTTCACAATACCAGTCGAAATGACTTCCAGCACCTTTAGGTGCTACAGCAGTGGTTCTCAAACTTTTTCGCGGCCCCTTATAATCTTTTCAAAAAATATTAAAAATATCGACCAGCATGTTTGTATTCCCAACTCATATAGTTTGATGACATGGAAGTTAATCATTGTTGAGATACCTCCCAAATATAAAACCTGGACTATACGCATCGCAATAATTATGAGATGGAAACAAATCAGTTGAATATTTAGTCAAAAATAATCATATGAAATGGTAGCATGTAGTATAGACATATTTTAGCGATTTCGATGTCTAATCCCTTCTATTTCCTGACTTGGGCTTGACTCGAACGTAGCTGACCTTGAGCTAAATTAAAAACCAATTGTGCAGGCCACACGCCATTCAAACCTAGCACTTATTCTCGGGACAAACGATTTTTCTCTTCGGGTCGTATGTGTTCAGCAAGAGAATAATTCAAAGGAATACTTTTAGACAGCTATGCGCTACAAAACTTATCCAAATAGAGTATACTCGGAGTGGCTACTTCGACGTTCCGAAAGCCACTTCGACGTAACCTGGCTATTCTTAGAAAAAAGGCTTGTTATATATACACGGCAAGCAAATATCTTGTTTCTCCATAACTTTCTGTCTTTCTATGCACTTCTGCACAGATGTTTGTCAGACAGACCATAAAAGCTTCAGCTAACAACTACACGCATTCAGCAGATACTCCTGATTCCGAAACAACATCTGATCGGTCCAGGGTCCGGTATCAGTCACAATCTGGCATCGGTGTATGGGTAGTAGGCTACAACGCTACTACGACATTTAAAATCGCAATATATAATTAGGATTATTACCAATGTTGAAACTTGGAAATTTCAGCACAAATTAAACTCATTCCGAGCTCTTAAACTTTATCCCCCTTCAGACGATTTCACGCCCCCAAAGAGGGCGCGCGCCCCAGTTTGAGAACCACTCTGCTACAGTCTTTATGTCGCTGTACTTTTGTGCGTACACGCATTCCCACACCAGTGCAAACACATTATTCGTGATGGCATGTCAACCTGCACGCGTTTGCAATTTTTCCTGTTGCACTCGTTCAATAATACACCGATTTCTGTCATTCAGAAATGAAGACTCTCTGCCAGTGGCGACCATGTTTAACCCGCAAAGAGAAGGTACTGCGTCGGCATCTATGCGACGGGGTTTTCGACTGTGGCGATTTGTCGGACGAATGCCTTTGCGACCGCAGAACGAAAGAAAATTCATACACTTATGATATATGTGGAAAGGTATTGGACCTGGAGGGCGAACGACAAGATGATCGGCTAAAAGGAAATATTCCTTGCGACCAGACAAAGCGTGGTGGGAACACGATCTATATCCGTAAGGATCAGATATGCGACAACGTATCTGATTGTCCGGACGCGTGGGACGAAACGACTTGTCGACGGTCAGAAGCGTACGACGGGAAGCAAAAATCGGAGGGATACGTGACCTATTTCTCTTGCGACAACGGGACAAATATCGATATCTCCCGGGAGGACGTAAGCTCGACGACTGGTTTGAACGAAGATCGCGTGACTTGGGAGCTGATAGACTGGCGGCGAAAATTCGATGAGGTAGCGGACTGTCCGAAGATCAACGATGAGTGGTACGATAATTTTGTGTACTGCGGAGAAAACGCAACGTCTCTGGGTATATCGCGATGTCAGGGGGATGACGGCGCACGACTTTTCGCCACTCCATCAAACGCGGTGGACACGCTAGTATTTCCGTGTATGGAATGGTTCTTCGGTATATTCGGCTTTATCGGAAACACCATAGTGGTAATCAATTCCATAACGTCAATCGCAACGAGACGGGAAAGAAACCGCCACAGCGTCGCTGACGCGGACAACAATTCTTCAGACACCAACCTATCCCGTGTTTCGAGCAGTAAAATCATCAATCACATTCTGGTGCTATTCCTGTGTTTTAGCGACTGGCTCATGTCGGTACAAATCATACTGATGGCGTCTGCCAATGAATACTTTCGCGGTCAGTTTTGGGAGCATGACGAAGCGTGGCTGTCCAGCGCGGCTTGCTCGGTAGTGGGAAGTTTGGCGGTCTTCTCCACGCAAGCGAGCGCTTTTATGATCGTAGTTATTTCGTACGTTAGACTTTACGCCGTTTCGAAGCCGTTCAGCTACCTCCGAGTCAGATGCGTGGTGATAGCCTGCATTTTAACTTACGCGGTAGCGACGCTTTTAATGTTAATCCCTGTAATCTCGTTCATCACTTCTTTCGACCTGTACTTTACCACTGCCGTTCAAGTGCGGAATCCCCCGCAAGCGGACGCTATTATATTGGAACGTGACAAGCTCGAACATTACGTTCGGAAGATATCGCTGCTAAGTGAGATTTCAGTAAGGGAAGACTTTTCTAAAATGACGTGGTTTCAATTAGACGAATTAGTGACGTCCATAAACCCGCATTTCGGAAACTGGCTGTATTTCGGGTATTATTCGCAAATCAGCATATGCATACCGCCTATCGTTTCTCATTGGAGCGACCCGGGCCTTTTATATTCGTTCGTTCTTCTTGTTATCGATTTCTGTGCCTTTCTGCTCGTATTTATTGCATACTACGTTGTATTCCGCACGACCACGCGAGGTCGAGACAGTTGCATAATGGCGGTTGGATGTTGCGCGCACCATCGGCCACCCGCCACGCAGCAAGAGGTGGAGATCAGCCCTGGCGAGGCTATACCTACAAGGCCGAGGGCCAGAAGCATGACCCGCGACGAAGAGGATTACGAAATGCAGAAGAGGATTTTATGGATTATAGGCACGGACTGCGTGTGCTGGACGCCGATCTGTTTGTTGACATTATCTTGTATGATCAACGAGAATATCAAAAGCACCAACACTCTGTTGGTTGCGATGTTTGCAGTACAAATCAACTGTGTCGTGAACCCGTTGGTGTACTCCCGTAAGGTGCGCGGCGCGGTGAAGCAGGCTTTTGCGAAATGCCGATGGAAAATTGTCAGCTGGATCAATTGTTTACGTAAACGCAAATCGTCAACACAAGGGCATGTCACGGAAGGACAGGTCAATCTCGGTGTATGCCTCGATTCACTTCGAGACGAATCCACGTCTACGGAGAGTTTGGACGAATCAACATTAGATCGCCAGCGGTCTGCTGCTCCGTGAAGGTAGAAACCGCTTCTCGAGCCATTTTTACTTATAACGCGAACCGTTTTACCTCTATACTGACAAAATGTTCCGACTTGTTTTTGCCCATATCCCAGTATTGTTCGTATACTATATATTTGATATATATGACTGGTTCGGCTTCGGTTGACTCCAGTATCCGGGTATTACCTGAACAGGGCTGTGGAGTCGTTTCTCTTGTATATTCTGAATCGGAGTCGGAGTCCGGAGCGATTTATCAAGCTCCAACTCCTACTCCAGTCAGTTGTGTTTCCGTAATTTATGCTTAAAAGGGTTTAAAGTTTCTGGGACTCTGAATCCAGTAATACAAAATTTAATGGAAATTAGACTCCGACTACACAGCCCTTTATTTATATGTACCTTCTTCGCTATATGTTTTCGATGTTGAGATACCGCAAGGGGAACCGGAGGTTCAAGTTTCCTGGGTGAAACGAAGGTTCTTGCACGAAACTACGCAATATTTTTGTGTGTGTCGTAGTGCTTAGTGACAGTATGAGTATTACCGTTTTATACAAAATATTACTTTTGGAAAAAAGTTTTCCTGACTTATCGTCGCTTGTGTAGAAGCCTTTGTCAACCAATGCAGTGTTCTTGAGTATATATGGCAATGAAATCAATATCCCTGAGTATTCCGGAATGTGAGCCAACCATGCAGAGGTAATCAGTAGGGATGGTGTGAACGCGAGGTTCACGTTCGCGTTCTGTGTGTGAACCTCGGAAATCTAAAGGCTCACGTTCACAAACGAACCTTGGTAGGTTCTGCACTGTGAACCTTATTCATATATTACAATATTCACTTCATTATAACATCTTTGGTTGAAACTTATTGCATTTCAACTGCGCGTCAATCAATCAATGGCACTGGCAGCATAAAACATCAACACTAAACGAACATGTACCTTGACAATATCAGAAATTTTACTTACTTTGTTACAAAAGTTTGCTCGAAATATCCAGCTTTCCGTTTGTGAATATTTAGTGACTCTCTTCTCTGAGTTTGACCCACAATCACACGAAATCAAGAGAGAAACACACTACATGTAGGTAGTCAGCGAATGATGCTTATTCAACGAATCAATGAAATTGATACAAGTTATACAGCAGTAGCCAAAACGCCAACCGCACGGATTAAGTTTTATGATACAATAAACATATGCCTGCTAGATTTTTCACATCAGACAACGATATCAATTTCATTGATTCGTTGAATAAGCATCATTTGGTGACTACCTACTTGTAGTGTATTTCGCTCTTGATGTTGTTTGATTGTGGGTCAAGCTCACAGCAGAGAGTCACTAAATATTCAGAAACGGAAAGCTGGAAATTCCGGGCAAACTTTTGTAACGAAGCAAGTAAAATCTTTGAGAGGTGCATGTTCGTTTACTGTTGATTTTTTTTATGCTGCCAGTGCCAGATATAGAGTGGACCGCAGTTGAAATGCAATAATTTTAACCAATTATGTTATATTGAAGTGAAAATTTTGGTTTTTATGATACAAGAAACATATGAAATCAAGATTGACCACGTACGCCTGCTAGATTTTTTACATCAGACAACGATACCGACTACATTGACAGGTTTTATAAGCATCATTCGCTGACTACCTACATGTAGTGTATTTCTCTCTTGATGTTGTGTGATTGCGGATCAGGCTCACGGCAGTTAGTTACTAAATATTCGCGCCAACTTTTGTAACAAAGCAAGTAAAATTTTTGAGATTGGCAAGGCGCATACTCGTTTAGTGTTAATATTTTTTATGCCGCCAGCACCATGCATAGAGTGGCCCGAAGTTGAAATGCAAAGAATTTCAACCAAATATGTTATGTTATAATGATTGGAAAATTGTAATATATGAAAAAGGTTCACAGTGCAGCATCTAACAAGGTTCGTCTGTGAACGTGAACCTCTAAATTTCTGAGGTTTACACAAAGAACGCGAACGATAACCGCACGTTCACACCATCCCTAGTAAATGACCATAGTAGTCGACAAACCGTATGAACACCACAAACAGCAACAGCGACATGGCCGTTTTGATACCCCTGTCATTTTGAAAGTACCAATCCACGATTAACGGCTAAAAGTATGCGATCCCGCGACCAAATCTATACTAAAATATTTTCCAAACCTTTCATTTTCTACTTCCATTTAATGTCGTTCCGACATGTCTATAGGAAATCGCCACCTATAATTGTAGATGAAAAGAAATTTACCTCTATTTCTACTTGACCACCAACGCTGAGTACTTCGACGATCTCTGGAGACAACAATGAATATGTATATAGTATAGGGTTACCATATTTTTGTGGAGTAAATTTCGGACATTCTTTAGCGCCCACCAACGGATTTTAAAATGAGATATGGCCCATTGTATTTCAATATGACGTCACACTAGCAAAGCTTTGCCTATCGGCCATAGTTGGTCACGATCCGGATCAGGAGCCGCTATGATGTTAGGTCATTGCATTTATTTGGTTGTGCGTTGCAACCAGGGCCGAACCAATATTTTTTCACCCCCTCCCGTCCAAATAAACACTGATCTTGAGTCCACCATAGGGTAATCGTTCAAGCTGATTACGTTCAACATTTTAACGAACCCCAGAATAAAGACAAACGAGTCGCAGGTATAGAGCCACTATCTTTGAGTAAAGCCTCCCCTAAATGTCCTCAACCGACTCCTGCAAGAACATACCTTTCTCCTATAATTGCGATTACAATCAGACTTTTTTCTGTAAATGATTGTTGTATTTATTGATTTTTGATTGCATGTTTTGGGAGGCAGTGTTTAACATATTAAAATCAATGAATGTTACACTAAATCGCGCGCAGCGCGAAGTAAAATTTCAGGTTGCATAAATCTGCCCAAATATAATGTCGTTCATGTTGAATTACGAAAAAAGTTTGATCCTATTTCAAACCTTCAAAATTCCGGACATTTAGGCATATTTTAGAATTTCCTCCCGGACGCAGTTTGAACAGTGAAATTCCGGACATATCCGGGATATTCCAGACGTGTTGCAACTTGCAACCCTAATATAGTATCGCATATTGCCGTCATCAGGTAACGCATAGCATAGGGTTAATATTGATTCAAAATTAACCAGCAAGTAAGAACGCCGATATGAGGCAACCGACGTCCGGTCATCCTTTGTCTGCTGGAATTCTATTATTAGAATAAGGAATAGTGCCGGTTAATAGAAGGTTAAATACACTCTCGCAAACCCCAAATTCAACAATTTCTCGATACTATTTATAGAGACAGATGCGTGACCAGCTGAACATTGAATAATACCGATTACTATAATCGGTTTGTATTCTATGTTTCTATATAAAGCGCCAACCTTATCACAATCGTTAGTCAAAAAAGCGTATAGCTATAAAATGAAATTATCCTTGATTGATGGATATAATCCGTGAATTATCAAGGAAAAACTCAAATAACTCCGCTTCTCCTAGTTGGAATAGAGTCAAATTTGTCTTGTTTCGTTTTTGAAGACAACTCAAAAATTTCATTGGGCTGCCAGAAAAATTTGAATTTAATTATTAATTTTTCTGAATAACTTAAAAATTTAAATTGGCTCTGCGGTCGCTTATGCTTGTTAGAATTGAACCAAAGTTGCTGTGTAGCGTTTTGTCATGGTAACCTGACAATTTAATCGGTGAATGGCTGGGATCCGAAAAAAAGTTATTTTTGAACAACCCTACTATACATTTATATCTCGAATCAATGGCTCCTGTTATATCATTTCGTGGGTAAAACCAAGTTCAATCAATGCAATTTACGTCGGCGAGGTATTTTCGGGAAGCTAAACTGATTCGGAGCAGTGACCGTACATGATTTGGTGCGACTTGACAGATTTAAACGTACATCATGATCATCGTTTTATTAACATTTTCAATTCAATTATGATACCAAAATATTGTGATGTAAAAAGAGATAGGAAGGTGCCGAAGCGACTTGGAGAAGTCTTTTTATCTTACACCTTGGCGTCTAAAGCATGTAAATAAGAGGTATGTACTGTGCATACAATGAAGCCACGTAAATGAATGTGGCATGTGTCAGTAGGCGAGGTCGATGTGAAAGCTTGCGGGAACACTACTATTCATTCATGTAGCTTCTAAGACGGTTTGAATCTGTCATATGGTTGAAATATGTAAACTTATATGGCGCGATAAAGACAATACAAGCAATGCATCGTAAAGTAGGTTGTTGACGTGCCTGACGTACTCGATAGAAGTTGAAGCAGCAGCTGAGAGTGAAACGGATATCTAGGCTAATCTTCTAACCAGTGGCTTGTAGAATATCTGGTATTCATTCACATCAGAAAGGCTGCGTGTAACTTAAAAATGCATCCGATTTACTGGGGGATTATTTGAGAAACGAGCATCCAATTTAATTGTTTATACATACAACAAAAGCCTTTAAACACTGGGCTGTGATGACGAAGCAATCAGATGATAGTTGGATTTCTTCCTGTCACTTTCACACGCGTGCAAAATTCTTGGTCATAATGGTCCATCCACACGACACACCCATCACTTTTTCGCGTCTCTTTAGGATATATTTAGGATTCCCTGAACAGTGAGCGATGGCCACTAAAATCTCTCTTCTCCTCCACTACTATACTTACCAACATACTCAAGTCGTCCTGCCTTTTGGATTTGGATTAATTTTGTCACTCGTTAATTATGAATCAATTATATATTCGAGGGAAGCTTTTCAGTATTTAGGCCTACTTGGGTGTTTACTACCAAAACCACTGGACCGTATGGCTCATGGTTCCCTTTCATGGAGCATTGATTTCAATTTGAGCCTACCTACGCCATTAATAGTTCGCTATTGGTCGCAATGATCAGTCCTGTGCAAGTGTGCATAGCTAATCGCAGTGACGCAGTTGTTGTGATAGCAATCCACATACCAGAAGTTAAAACTCAAGCTCTGATTACATGATTTATAATTGCTCGTAGCGAACGAGCTATTATCCTCACGTCAACAATGACGATGAGAGAAATTTACCAACGCAGGCTAAGGTACCCAGGGTTGTAACCAGCAAGTCACAAGGTTCGGACTGTTCGGAGTCATAAGTCAATTTGACTTTTAGAGTTTTGACTGGAGTCGCTACAACCCTGAAGCTACCATTCTTTGATCGTCATATTGGTAAATAAAGTAGGCTATTTGTCGGATCGGATCACCAGGGGCGACATCTATTCGCTACTATACCCATATGACGTCACAGAGACGTGTCGTGTGCCGTCGGAAATCCCGTCAGTCGGTCCACCGATGTGCTCAAGCTCACCAATACAACCAGATTTTACATTCATTTTCATTTATCCCTTTGTCTTGATCACAAATGAGTCTTCATGACAGAGTTTTAGTTCATGACATGGTATCAAGTCTTGTTTTTCTATGGCGTTTTTATCGAACATTAAGGTAGGTAGTACTGCACTACTTGCTCACATTATCTGTGACAGGGACACAGATCGTCTACAATTTGGTCTGTGCTCTGATAATGCGTCGCTATTCGCTTTATAATGCCTTTAGTTCTAAGTATGCATGGATAGGCCAGCATACTGTTGAATTTAGTAAGGATATGGTATTAGCGACCCACTATTAAATTTAGCGTGGTTGAGGATCATAAATGTAGATTTATTCGCCGATTATACTGCAAACCGGCAGGTATATTATGCTTTTTTTCTAGGAATTTCAAGTGCTATCCGGATTCCGATTTAATTGCCTGACATTTTCCGTGAAGTTATGTGAAAAGAAACTGCTGGGGTAGTGTGATTTTAGAGCAGTTATTTTTGTGTCGCTGAAAGGTATTTGGGAAATCAGATCAAAGACCTGATTATAACACTGGTATCCATGACTGACCCACTTGGCGCTAATGCATGGGATAGCATGGAGGGGTGATGCAAGACTTTGAAAGCCGTACAAGGCTATATCCGTACCTTCCTTGTCCAGCGGAATATACAGATCGTGTAAATTTATATCATGACTCGGTGTATATTAGGCTTACCATACGTCCTCTTTTAAGAGGATTTGTCCTCTTTTTTGACTTTTTTGAAAGTGTCCTCGGAGGACGCCCTTTTGTCCTCTTTTTTGAGATTTTGTCCTCTTTTTTGGAAATTTAGGTCAGATTCAGAGCAAATTGCGAGTGATATGCCGCAAATTAGCACAGAAGTGAAGCTCCGGCGGGTATTTCGGAGTGAAAAACGGTGATTTTAGCTCTGAGCGAAAAGATGACCTTTTTTTAGTCTTCCACCTGGCAACGTGGAGAGAAAAACGGTATTTTGAGCTCTGAGCGGGAAAGATGACCTTTTTTTTAGTCATCCACTTGGCAACGTGGAGAGAAAAACGGTATTTTGAGCTCTGAGCGGGAAAGATGACTTTTTTTTTTTTTTTAGTCAACCGATCACAAAGTGGGAAAATTCACCAGTTTTTGAGAATTCTTCTCCGGTTTTGCAAGTCTGTAATTTCTGAAAAAGTGTCCTCTTTTTAGATTTCCAAAATATGGTAAGCCTAGTGTATATGCCGCAAAAACATCAAGGACAAAATAAACTACGTCCTGTCGTTTCCTACTTCCTACGCTACAAATGACATCAGTGTAGTTCAAAATTGCAGTGAGTTAGGATTTTTACATCTCTGATTGCAATTAAGTCAAGCTATGCCAACGGAATAGCTCACATCACATCTTATTTACTTAAATTCACGTATGTACTTATGCGGTGTACAGTACACGAACTGTGCAGCGTATCAACATGATTCAGCGTTATTTGTACCCTTTGTATCGATATATTTGTGTACTTAAGCCCGAATGTCATCATCGCTATAATCATACTGAAAGTCAGACAAACGTCGCAATTGAATGTGATTAAACAGAAGAAATATATTTCTTGCGGATATGCTTAATGTCGAACGCAACAAACTGATTCCAAAACATGATACTGCAATGATAAACAGAACGCTGATGATACGAGACCTTTTCAAATGCATACTCGCAGATATAATCGACCAAGCCTACTATCTGCGTTGAATCCTAACTTTGAATGGATAAGGCCGCAGAGTAAAAATATTTTTTCCTCGCATGTCGATATCCTCACCCGATTCCAACACAAACGAGAATCTCTGAATCATCGAAACCAAAAACAGGTAAATCTCCATATTGGCTAGCTGCATACCGAGGCATTGTCTGGGACCAATCGAAAACGGTATATAGCTCGGGTGCTTCACAAAATTTCCGTTTTGGTCGAGGTGTCTTCTCGGGTCAAAATTTTCTGGCTCTGGCCATAACTTTTCATCGTGCAAGATTCGGTATAGGTTTGGAGCCACACATGAACCTTTTTTGATGTGGTAACCCATTATTGTGACGTCTTTGCTCGCCACATGCGGTATTCCGATTGGAGCAACAGGTCGCATACGAAGGGTCTCCTGAAACGATTGCAAACAAGATGCATACTTACACTTCATTCGCATCAACCCGAATATGCCTACCTGAACACAGGCTCTCGCAAAATTTAAATTGTCGCTGAACTTTGGAGTCCTCTGATGCAATACCTCGTCTATTTCCTCGTGCAATTTCGATTGGTATTCGGGGTGTTTGCATAAGAACAGAATCGCCCAACATAAAGTAGTGGAAGAAGTCTCCGACCCGGCCAGAAACAAGTCTCTTACCAGACCATTTAGTTGGTCGTCACAAAATCCTGATAAAAATAAGATGAGGCAAATTACATCAATCCCTTGAGGGTGTGTGTTTTAATGTGCGTGGGTAGTGCAGTGCATCGACAAGCTTTGATTTAATTATTTTGGTTGACGCTATACGATGAAGTATTAAAAGTTGTTGTGAGTACAATTCGACTTGTATTGATACTATTACACATGATTGCGACACCGATTTACAAATCCATAGGGTCAATACGCTGACGTAAAGAGAAAGAGAGAGAGAGAGAGAGAGAGAGAGAGAGTCTTTATTTTCATCAAACCAAATACATAACACGACAGTGGTGGTGGTACAGAAAATATGCATGCACAGTATTCGGTATTAGATAGGAATGATCGATAAGACCGTGAAGGTCATCTAGTCTGATCACACCAGAATTAAACAGGTACACTTGACTCTAAACAGTCTGGCTGTAAAAAATGTTACGGTAGTTAAAAAAAATAAAATAGAAGAAAAATTAAACGATGGTAGCATATGATCTATGAAGCAATGTCTGGGCGAGGTAGGGCAACAGTGTTAGTGTAACGACAAGAGGTGATCAAGTAGGGCTTTTTTGAATCTATTATAAGGCAATTCACGGATATGTGGTGGTAATGCATTTCAGATGATAGGTCCCGAGTAGTCGATAAATCTCTTAGTTAGGTTGCTATTGGGTGGGGGTAAGTAGATATTTCCCTTTGACAAGGATCTCGTGTAATGGGAATGGACATTTTTAGCAGGTATGAAAAAGTCATCAAACGCAGTAGGCAGACTATTGGAAAAATATTTGTGAACAAGTTTTGATACTTCGAAGCGATATAGTTGATCAACTCGCAACCCATGGCGCTTGAGATAATTCTCGAAATTAGTTATATTATCAAAAAGTAAACTACCCAGGCAATATGTTGTGAACATGTAAGGCCAACCAAAAATTTGATAAACCTGACCGCGAAATTTGGGATGTTGATGACTAAAATATCAGCTCCAGCTCCAGCC
>ATSW01010768.1:0-16086 GCA_000444245.1 Botryllus schlosseri
TCAGCGGCGGGAAGCATTTTGTAGAACTGCGTAGATGATTATGCTTAAGTTATAACCACTGGTTGCCGTAAGCGTATTCAGTCAATGATACGGTTGTAGTGATATAGTCAGTAGTGGCTTTTGCCCGCAGCTAAAATGCGCTTGGTTAGTGAATCCTCGTAGTATTAGCAATGACGCATGCTCGTGTTCGGTATTGTTTAAGAGTTGATATACTGTTATATATAGTACGTCCATTCATTGTAATCTAAGAGAGGGGATGTATGCCTGAAATATCATGGCCTCAGTATGAAGTACGAGTGTTTATTGAAACAGGCGAGTATGGTATTACACAGTTAACAAAGTATCACAGGTAATTCTTTTTTATGCATTCAGATCAATATGATCGTGCCGTCGCAAAATTGCCCAAGTCATGCGATACTAGTAACTTGGATAGCTCTGCATCAGATACGAGGAAAAGACGGCGTGAACGAAAATCTACCCTTTATGATTCCGATTCAAGCTCCGATTCCAGTGGTAACGAGAAGATTCGAAGAATACGTACATGTCCCACTGGGACAAAACAAAATCAGCATCTTGAAGAAAAGTCGAAAAAGAAAGCTACCAGTAATACCATGATTACTGACAATGAACCACCGAATGCAGGTTGGAACTAACTTCTCCATGTGTTGCCGGAGTGGTCGGGATACTCCACTGCCTTGACTTCTCAAAACCGCAATTTTCCAAGTATAATACCCACCCCCAGATTTTAGGGCGGAACACCCTGAAAATTTTGCGCATTATACGCGGAAAAATACGGTACATGTTTATGCTGCAACGAGATTAATTATTCTTATACCCAAAAGAGTCAGAGTTTTCTGCCCCATGTGTTATTGAAACCGTAGAAAATCTGCTATTATGGCTGTTTGATTGTCAACTCTCAAGACTAGTCTAAAATGTTGCGCTGAGTATAGAGTAAAACTGAGAATGTAAGTTAGAATCTCTTGAATTTTTTATGCACTATGATGACTATAAACTTTCAATTGGACAACCTAACTTTGTTGAGTCATTCCATATGCCTGTTATTATCTGTGTCTATGAGGTGCCATAACTGACTGTTACTCATTTGTTCAGATACATTGCCGCAACAAGTAGCCCTTCCTAGAGAGAATGGTACAGGTTTAAACAGCTGGGAATTTCCTCCTGAAAATGGTGAGTACATATGCATCTACTTACGGGTAGGGCTGGGAACAATGATTCGAGTACTCGAATCAAAATCGAGTATTAATTGTAATGATTTGAGTCGAGTAGTAAAAGACGATGTTTTCGAGTATCGAAATTTTACGCTCCTCCGCACTGGAAGTTAATTTTTCAACGAGAATAAAAAATTTGACGGTAATTTCACTGTTGAAGCCTTGGAACCTTGATTAGCCGTATCGTAGCATACAGAACATTTAGTACAGAGCTACGAACGTTACTGGAACTAGCACATTTTCGAACTCATGATCGTCCCACAACATTGTCACCAAGTCCAATGAAATCGGTATGGTCGAAAAAATACAAAAGTATCTTTAATATGACGGATTACAGGCATTATATTCTTTGAGGTGGCATAAATGGTAAATATTTGAACTTTAACATAACACGTTCCGCTATGATGTTGTAATGAGTGATACTCGATTACTCGACTCGACTCGAAGCATATCATGTGATTCAGAATCGAATCACTCAGGTACTCGATTTTGCCCAGCCCTACTTACGGGGTGACTCAGCCACCCCTACAAAATGCTTGAAAGCCCACCCTCTGTAAATTAGCGAGTCTGTGATATCGCAGGTATTTACTGATAATCCTAGTTGTCTTATTTCACTATATTAAAGCGAAATGCACGTTATCTAATTCTAATCTAGTTTGTGAAATGAATCTATCCAATGAGCCGCTGAATTAACCTGATTGTTTGAAGTAAAATATTCATTTGTTTAGATACCCCAATGAGCTCGACTTTAATTGGAGACGAAGGCGCCAGTTCGTCACAGATGGATGTGGGATCCTCCAATACTCGATTGGACCTGGTGTATAAAGTTTGTAAAAGGAACGAGAAGTTACTGATGCAGCTACTACAGTGTGCCCACCAGCTCAGAATATCCAATGAAAACCACAGAACACAAGTAACGATTATCAAAGATTTCATTCCGGAACCATTTGATGATGTTGTAGAACTGGAAAGCTTCTTCAACGACCATTTGACTACGGTCGCACAAAAGAGAGAAATGGTAAATAAATAGGATTCATTTAACCATCTTCATGAAAATATATCAACTTGTATTTATTTTTCAGGTATCAGCCATGGGTCCGCTCAAGGGGTCTACTATTAATGAGTCTGTGAGAAGAATGCTCCATAGAGTTGCAACTGACGAAGTTTGGGCCCAATTCTTTGTCAAGGGTAAAGCTGGCAAGAAACCTGTGTATAAACTGAGTTTATACAAGATCATTTATCGTAGGTTGAACTAGTTCGTCGTCTCTATAATCATGATCTTATAATACAACCTTCCTGTTTAGGTGCTTGTTGCAATATACATACGACTGTTCCGGAGAAGGTCTACGATGAAGCTGTCAGAAATGTGTTGCGCCATGCACCATCAAAAGTCAATAAACACCAATCCAAGGTAATTACAATATTGTCTGCATGCGCGTATCCAGATATGGCTTTTGAGTGGTCAAAACCCTTTCCTTCTGTACCGCAAAACCCCATCCTTTTGAAGTGACCGTTCTGACGCCAATATTCAGTTGCAATTCAGTGACTGGTATGTCATAACATCACTTACCATAACTCGGACTCGACCCTCTGCTCGCTGACTTGGACTAGGACTTGACTCGGTGGTAAATTGAAAATGACTCGAGTCGAAACTATAAAAGTGAGATTGACTTGAAACTCGAGCCTTTTGACTTGGTTACAACCCTGGCTGAGTTGATTGCGAAATTTGTTGCTGGCCTGAATATGTTGAGCTTAAGGATAATGGAGATATTGCGTAACCCGTGTTTTACGTGCGTGTCGGTTTATTTCGTTTTCGTTGTCGGTAATTTTAGTGTGAAAAGTAGTTCATTTGCAAAGTATATCATCATCGTTTGAACGTGTCTACTTCAAATTCTTTTCAAGAAGCCCAGTGTCTAATGAATGAATCTTGCAGGTCGTTCAGAATTGGTAGCATTTCTGAAGGATTGTTTCATGTTTGCTTGTAATGATTTTCTTGTTAATTAATTTTAGGACAAGAATGCAGAACAAGTCCATATCCTGTCTCAGCCTTACCCAGACGATGAGGAAGAGGATGCTGTATAAAGTTGTTACCATCATGCCAACTTTTGACCTCATTGCAAGTTGTACCTGTGTGAAAGATTGAAGATATTTCCAGCTAAAGAAATTGTTGCTTGCAAGTGTGCATTGCTTCCTGTGGAAATTTTTACAAGTTGCAGGATGATTATTATTTTCATCCGCTCAGGACACGGTATATCCGATAAAAATGGGGTGAAAGTAAGTCAACTTTGCTGCTCAAGTTAAGGTGGAGATGAATCTGACTACTTGAGTACTTTCCAAAAGTAGAAAGTCGCACACTTGCAGGTTACTGCAGTTGGTAGGGGTAGCTTTCAAAATTGCAGGATATACTACCGCGAAAAAATGTATAATGGCACTCAATTATAGTGCGATTTCTTAATTGCATTCACGATCACTACGTTATTGGGGCTATCTAACTTGTTATGTCTCAAAAACCTTACAAGTAGTCACCAAAACATGCAGGAAAAGTTGGCAAAATCTAAGTAGAATTGCTCTGTTTGTTATACTGCACATTGCACAATGTGTTGCAGATCTGCACATAGAGGATGTCAGAACGACAAATTGACCTGAGTAAAACATCCTATTTTTTGTATATCTATTCATATTACCTCTTCACCTTCAATACTTGCCATCTTGAATATCAGCGTCAGGTATTTCCTTATTGTGCATGAATTTTCACTGTCATTGAAGAACTTCAACCTGCCACTTTTTGAACTTTTGTTTCCGTCCCATTTCTATGGTATTCTCATAATGTGAACGTACTTTTTCAACTTGATTTGACAGTTGTTGCTTTAAATCGATGCTGTGCTTTTTTTGCTTCGCTGCAATTTTTAATGTATCACTATGTCTTGTTGCATGCTGATTTTCAAAACTTGCCAACCTCTGTATTTCTGATACATTTGTGTATGTGCATGTGTAATGCGGTGCGTGTCTTGTTTTTATTCTCATTGGCAGAATTCTAGGTAATTGCTTTGACCTATCATAATTTTTCAACATTTGCCCATATGTGTCGTATTCTGTAATCCTCTAAGTGTGCATGCTTCTTCACCTTGATTGATTGACAGTTGTTGCTTAGACTCAATGCTGTGCTTTACTTTGCTGCATTTTTTATTATTGCCTATAATGATTTTCAAAACTTGCCAACCTCTGGTATTTCTGATATAGTTGTGTATGTGTAATGCGGTGCGTGTCTTGTTTTTATTCTCATTGGCGAAATTCAAGGTAATTGCTTCGAGTTCGAACTTTTAATTTTTCAACACTTGCCCATGTGTGGTATTCTGTAATCGTCCCAGTGTATATACTTCGTAGTCATCTTATTTTTAGGCTGAATAATTGATCGACTATTTGTGATATTTTTGAGTCCACCTGCAGCTTTACTGTACCTCTTCAACTTGAGTGAGTGATTGATTTTGACGTGATTTACAGCCACTGCTAATTTTACTCGTTGCTGCTTTTTATTGTTGACAATTTGATAATATACGCTTTTTGCCTGAAAATCAATCTTGTGTAAGTGTATTTCTGCGTCGCCTAACCTGTGGTATAAGGGAATATGTAGGTCCAGGAGCTAGCTAGTGTTCAGAGGGTTGATCAGTGGATAGTATATGGATAACAGCCTCAACCAGACTTTTTCCCTACAGTGGCCAAGAAATGACTTGATTGGATGATAAATGGACGAGCACTGGATGACACCAAGATTCGACATTCTCGGTGCAACCGGATGGCACTAGGATGAATCTGGGCCAAATGACAAGTTAACCGACGGATATCCGTTTGCCGTAATGTGTTTGCTGGGATATACGTCGCTTGTTTTATGTTGGCAGATGTAAATAGATTTTGGGAAGTACAAAACGTCGGTATCTCAACCAGAAATATGTGCTTACTGCCATAATTATTGTACCATCGCCATTTAGACTTGAGCTATCTATAAAGATATAAATTCGGTTCAAGTGACAGGTGCACGGAACATCGTGGTTCGGTACAGATCTGCTATAGAGATCGCCGCGATAAATGAGGCAACAAGTGTCTACAACGTTGACACAAAAGTTCGAGACCTACCTCGTCATCACGACCTTTTACCAGCCCAACAGCCTTGCCCATCATACGACCGGCCTTTGCTAGACCATCCTATAATAAAAAGTGATTGAGCATAAAATCATGGTTGGAGGTGTCAACATAGTCAACTAAATCAATTGAACGCGTTATGGCCGCCAATCGCTCGCAACATGGGAACATCCACGACTTGCCCAACATGGAATGAATTCAAAAGGGGCACATCGCAATACTCCACCATATATTTATTATGATGAAAACATTTTCAATATTACCTTTAGAGCAGCGCTTTTCTTATTCAGATACTGATTTCACCAAATGTGCGCGAGAAGAAACATCTTGAAAGTTGATATCATACGTGAAACTCATCAGCTCCAAATATGATCTAATTGTCAAAGTTATGCAAATTCACCATGGCCCACATATACCTCTTGGCTCGATCCTAATTTTGTAAGCAGGAAACATTTTAAAATTCAGCAGGTCGAAGGTAACCAACTGGTCATTAATTAGTTATTAGACGATCTGAATTTTGGGATAAAGTATGTCGTAGCATTCCTAAGCTTCGTTATACACGCAATATCGGTGGTTTCGTATTACTTAATATATAGGTAGGCGGAAGGTGCTGTCTTCTTTCTCAGAAAACAAATGATTGATATGGTATATCGAAGAGAGAACATCATTCTCCATGGTCTCAGAAGACCAAAAACTCGCAATAACAGACAACGTGATATATGTCGGCCAACAGTCAATTAACGCGCTTCGCGCGGATGCTCTCACGCTTTACGGGTGGGTACCTCAATTGCATATATATAACGAGCCTCATTTCAACAGAAAAAGTCCAGCGTATCGCACAACATTATTACCATGTAATCTAAGGCTATTACTACTTTCACCGTATTTACCAGACGTATACGCACGTATACGGACGACGTGTTTATGCATTCTAAAGCAATGAATAATTTACACCGTTCGCAAGTTTGCAGTAGCGCGGAGCATGGACCGGAGCCGGATTCGATATCCAGCCAGAGTTTTTCAATTTTGGCCGGACCGGATCGAAGCCGGATCAGTACTTTTTTGATAAGGCCTGAATCTCTCTGGATAAGCATGACGTTTGTAACTAAATAACTACACGCAAGTAACCGTCAAGCCAGTGCGGAAGGAAACGAGCCATTTTTTTTAAATTCACGGAACCACCGTACCGTTTTGGACCGGATTTCCGGCAGGACTTTTTCATTTTTGGCCGGAGCCGGATCGGAGTCGGATCAGTACTTTTTCCTGATACGGTCGGAGCCGAATCGGAGCCGGACCAGAGAATTGGCCAACCGGATCGGAGCCGAACCAGAGAATTTGTCGATCCACTCCGCACTAGTTTGCAGTGATGTGATTGTTTGAATATGTTATCTTCCGGGAGAGTAAGCGTATCACGTCGATTTCCCACTTAAAACATGCTTACTACTAGTTGCAAATTCTTGGAGCGTGCGTTGCATGTCTTGCCGAATAGTAATTTGCACATTCCCACCCTTCCATCACAGAACTCTCTGTTTCAATGCGTGAGCAAGTATCAATTTACGAATACTGTACCGTCACAGCGACAATTGTCACTTTGAGCTCTCCTGCTCTCCGCCTCCAATGCAAAATACAGTGATACGAGAAGAATTAAGAGATTTTGAGCTATCTTTTGAGCAAACCAATCAACTCCTTTTACATTTCTACCATAGCTGGATCATATTCAGCTTTGTCAAGTTGGTGTATTGGGTGGTCCCGGATAAAATTTCGTCATTGCAGAGCACGTAATTCCCACCGACGTTGGCCCTGCTATCATTTACTCTACAAATGTGACTTCTTAGGTGTTGCAATATTTTCTCAAACCAGAGTCCATTAGACGACTACCGATTGTTATCAACCGAATGCCAATTGAAACTTGAGGATATAAAAACACCAAGATGAATCATCAATAAACAAAACCATATTATTAGTGATTGCTTTCATAATTGAATATATTGCGGGCGGCAAAATTGGCATCTCCGGGCCGCATTCGGCCTGCGTGTTGAGAACCCCGGGATTAGATCGTTGAAGTAATCGGTGCGTGTCTACTGACCTTAAATGAAAATTGTACCGTAAAATCAAATTTCTATTTGGTGTTTTCAAGGCAGAAGCCTAATAAACAGAGTCGTCAATCTTCATAGAACTCACCTTACTAATTTGCAGAGTTGTATCAGCTGGTAGGTGTAGCGGTGTAAAAACTTGAGGAGGATAAGTTTGAGTGATTTTGGTCCATTCGCCAAATAATGTTCTGTTCAATTTTAGCAAACTCCATTTTTCAAGGTCGTCCAGATTGCTCTTCCAATAATTGTCATACACGTTTCGTTGAACTTGATTGTAAATATCAATCATGTCATTTTGAGTCAGCGTAAGAGATTTTATCTCCTGAATCATAGGATTTAAGGTGAGAATATTGTACCTCAACTTGTCGTGGTATTCAGCTAACACTCACTCTCCATTGGTCCTCTTCTCTTGCAGTTGAAGGTTTCAGAAATATCGACTAGAATGAAAAGAGTTATTGATCTACCGGGTGACTACGCTAGATGTCAGTGAATTAGAATTTCGGAAATTTCGACAATGTGAATGACTAACAATCGCCCATCAAAATTGCATACCTTGAGGCAGGGGTCACCAAACTTTTTGCACCCGAGAGCTACTTTTTGATACTGATTGATGCCACGGGTACCATTTACTCCCGCCGTTTACCCTCCTGAATTTCCACTTCGAAATTCATGGGGCAGTAATCACATTGCGGTAAGACTTCTTTCCAAGACAGTCTCGTAAAATCAAAACATCTCATTTCAACTAGCTCTTCACTGGCATTTATTAAGAAATTATGAATTACTTAGCACCATAGCACCTATTTGTATAAATAATGCAACAGTCAACTCAAATCAAGTCAACTTTGGACTGGACAGTGGACATCTTGTTATCTCTATTTACGTATATCAGTCAGTGGGAAGGCTGGCATTGCATGTTATCAGCTATTGCGCTGAATCCGTCTTGAAAATGATATGTTTTCATTCTTTTTCCTGACATTTCTGCGATCGCTAACGTTAGCTTGTTTGTAAAGGCCGTATCACACGAGCTGTGCCGGCTTTGTCAGCGTTGCGAGCGCCGGCTTCGGGATTGGGGCATTGTTAAGTCAGAATGACCTTGGTAGGTATATGTTGCCAAAGAGTCTCGAAAGGATTTGATTGACAAGCGAATCCACTTGTCGTGACAGCGTGACAGTGACAACTATT
The DNA here is from genome assembly GCA_000444245.1 of Botryllus schlosseri. NCBI lineage: Eukaryota > Metazoa > Chordata > Ascidiacea > Stolidobranchia > Styelidae > Botryllus > Botryllus schlosseri. The sequence continues at coordinate 8,642 of ATSW01010768.1, forward strand.
ACAGAAAATGAGAAACACGGCTATCTGCTACCGAATAGTAATGCCATTTGCTCATGTGTCATTGTACTGGATGTCCACTGTCCAGCTTCACCACCGACATTTCAAGGAGACCGTAGATAGCATTCCGCCATATGTCGCCTGTATAGGTAGTGCTCAGTGCTCAGTCTTCGATATCTTGTGATTCGATTAGGCTACATGTTGGTATATTACTAGTTGTAATTGGGGATATTAGCTATCATCATTTTAAGTGTTTATTTATATGTATTGTCATTTCCAAGTCTCATGCTATAGTGTGATTTAAACGACAATAGCTAAATCACTCAATTTATCTATTTAAAAGCTCGCTGGTGATAATCTGACGAATATTGGCAAATGTTGCTATTCGATCTATTTTCAGAACAGGCTCGCGGGCACCACATCTGGTCCTCGCGGGCTACCTGGTGCCCGCGGGCACCGGGTTGGTGACCGCTGCCTTAATGAGTGATACGGCTAACATGTATCGCTAGTATTCCGGCGTATAGGCTACGTCTGTATCCATATAGTCAAGGTTTCATTTAAAACAAGGGCCCTAATTTAAAATATGTTTTTTATGCTATTTATGTTTTTAAATCCATGACGTCACCAAGTATTCAACGATATATTGAAGTGCCATATATATTCTTTAGATGTGACAGCTTGCAGTTCACGCTCAAACTGCAATAAAAATCACTGAAATGTCAACAAACTTCTCTATCAGATCACTTTTACAAGCTGCCATGCGGTAGAAGATCAGCTAATACGTGACATTTCTAGTTCATGATGACAAAACATGACCTGTTAATGATTCGTGACTGAAGATTGCGATTTGGTTTGGTGCGACCTTCTCGTAAAGTTACTCGATTTCGGATTGACTGGGTCAGTGCTTTTCAACCTTTTTAAGCTTCATTCGCACTTTTTCGTAAAATAAATTTCATTCGCACAAACAAACCGAAAATTGTTATACAGAAAGAATATGAAAATACAACATTTATTTGATCGGATTTGCAACAAATTGGTGTGTCTTAAGCTATCAAGTGTCTCATTAAAAAGGCTACTATTTTCGCTCGTTTTGATTTCAAAAATTTCACTAAAACCCTTTTCGTCCAAACACGTTGTTGGGTTTTGTACAAGAACGTCTATTAGTGCTTGGATGGCAAGGTCTTAGAATCTGTTCTGCACTCCTATCCAAAATACAACGTATTTTTTCACAATTAAAAAATGCTTGCTGGAAGAAATCGATTTTGAGCGCTGACAAAAAGTTCTATTAGGCTCCAGTATGTCGAAAGGGTGAAAAACCCACTCGTTTGTGTTGAGGCTTTTGCATTATGTTTTGGAAAATAAGGTCCAAACAATGAAGGAGAGTAGGCATATTAGAGCTCGCTACCTTATGATAAGTTGCTCCAACTTTTTTTTCGAATTCCCATTTTCTGTCTCGCGAGTATGTGGGAAGAGCAACTGAACTCACGATACTCAATGTTCTGCTCTTGAGCTTAATCTAACTTGAGAATTCATAACAGTTTAATAACGTCAATGCAGCTTTTTGGACTAACACCAAAATCTGAGTTTTTGTCGCATCTCACGACCAGAGCCTCACCCATGAAAAAGAATTCATTTTTAATATTACAGTAGTATATGTTAAGATTTTACGGACACGCGCGAGTACTGATAACTCTCCAGCTCCTAGTAGTCTCTCCCTACACCCATTCTAGCTATTGGAGTATTTGGTTGTATTAAGGACGCGTGAGTATTACTAACGGCTACTTTCAGGTTGCAAAGACGATCCAGTGCCGCTGAGGCAGTAGATTAAACTACCGTAAACGTTAGTTATTACTTAGCTAGGCTTAAACTAACCACCTCTTCTACTTCTTACTTCTCGTCGTTGGATTTCCGTTTCACTTCGAGTCTCCTTCAGACTCATCCCCCCTCCCTCCTGAGACCTGACTCGTCTTCGTGAGTCAGGTCTTGAGGAGTCTGTTCCTACCTCTGCTGGAGTTTGACTCGTCTTAGTGAGTCAACTCTAGCAGAGTCTTTTCTCTTCAAGTCTTGACTCTCTCTCTCGAGTCAGGACTTGTCGAGTCTTTCTTTCGGAGACTTGACTCTCTCTTGGGTCAAGCCTCCACTTCTCTCCTTTCTCGCGCCTCTACCTTGAGGCGACGAGAAACTGTCTGGTCTTAATTAACAAGACGCTACGACACTGTCTAGACAGTGATCGTACGATCTTTCGCAGACAGAAACTGCAGCATCGCTTTAGGCAAAGCGCATAGAAACGCGCTTTAGAACGCCTCTGAAGCGTTGCGAAAACAGGCTACAAGCAGTTAGTAGACGGCTAAGAAGCGTCTCTGAACCAGAACAGCCTATCTATATGGCTACAGACAGGAGAAAACAGCGTCCACGATCGCTAGACGTAAGCATCCCGAGCAACGTACAGGGAAATGAGGTATTTCAAGCCGTACTGGCTCATAAGCCGCTCAAGCCTCTGCTAAACGGAATTGAGTCCATGTACCAAATAGGATTTGATACTTTTAATATCACAGTAAAGGATACAGCAGAGGCGCAAACAATAAAGAACAACATACTCTTGGCGTGCAAAGATGGCATACCATCAGCCAGTGGCATACTGAGAGTAAAGGAAGCTAGTGAATCCTTAAAAATCATCAACATTCGCGCTGTGCCGACAGAAGCGACAGACTCTGAGATAGCGATAATCCTAGCCCTCTACCAGTGCGGCAAAGTTGTTAACGTCGTAAGAGTCAATCACTCCAAAACGCAATTCCACAACGGCTACAGAAAAGTACTAATAGCCGACTACGAGCCGGGTAGGATCCCACAATATCTCAAAATACGTGGATTCAATTGCAAGGTTTTCCTCCCGCCGGGAGAGCAAACGGTTGCTATCTGCAATAAATGCCTACAACAGGGGCACATTGCAAGAAACTGTGAAGGCGAAATTAAGTGCCTCCACTGCCAGCAAGCAGGCCATAAAAGAACGGCTTGCCCGCAACTGAGGGAAAACTACCCCACAATTGCAGAACAACGCAACATACAAAATAACGAACAAACACACGAAGAACATGTACAAATACATGAAGAAGAAAAAACACAAGAAAGTGATGACAACAGCAATGAACACACAATAAACAAACCAGAAGAAGAAAACATAGAAGAAGTATACGAGGACATCAGAGAAGGAGAATCGGAAGAACACACTCCAGGTGACCTTCAAATATTGGAGTCACCTGAAAGCGGCGAAAACAAAACCTCACACGCGGCAGGAGAGTCCATATGGGAAGACATCTCCCAACATACAATAACAGACAGCACGCAAATACCTACGCCAACCTCACCACCCTTGCAATCAAGGCGAAGGGCGTTGTCGAGCACCGTACCACACAGAGTGAGCGCGAATGACTTGAAAAACCTGCAGGCGTCCCCAATTAAACGCACAAGGAGCAACAGCTCGGAAGAAAACTTCGAGGTACAAATAAACAAAAACAGGCCACCACCAATTCCGCCGAGACCCGCAAACAAGCAACGCAAGAAAGGCGTGGGGGAACAGGACCTGATAAACCTCTTTAAATCCTAAAATTCAGCGTCCCACCAACATCTATAATTTCAATAAACATAAATGGAATGCAAACACACTGGAAAAGCTTCCAAACCTACCTAAAGGCAAAAGAAGCCAACATTGTATGTGTCCAAGAGACTCATAAAATCAAAAAACATCAAATCACGACATGGGCAGAAAGCCAAGGCTACAAGATATTTCTTAATACACTGGACAGAGACGATAAATGGACACCAGAAGAAGAACACGGCCCTAAACACTACTACCAGGGAACAGCGATCCTAATACAGGAATCCTGGCTCCCTGAATCTGCAAAAACACAGCACGATATCATCATAACGCATCGCGCTCAACAACTAATCATACACCTGCAGCACGAAGAGACAATAGCAATCACGAATGTGTACGCTCCACCATCGGGCAAACACAAACAGTTAGAATTCTACAAGGAGCTGACGAGTAAGCTAGAACATCAAGACGCACCAACACACTCGATTATCCTAGGGGACTTCAATATTGTAACGAAAGCAATAGACGTTGAGCGCCCAGACGCGTTCACCGAAGTTCCGGCGTCGACCGTCTGGAAACAATACATAAAAACAAACAACGTTACGGACACATTCAGGTGGAACTTCCCGAACACAAAAGTGTACACGACGAATGCGCCTAAAAACAAAAGAAGAGTCGACCGAATCTATACAGGAAAGAACTTGCTAGGAGACGTGAAAAACATAGCATACCACGTAAACCCGATCTCAGACCACACACATTATGTGGAACTAATCCTCAAGCCAAAACACCTAGAAAAATGGGGAAAGCCTAGCTGGAAAAACAACACGGCACACTTTAACCATCAAGAATACATAGCGCACATACGGAACGAAATTAAGATGTTCGAACTAGAGAAAGCTCTTTATCCCAATATAGGGCAATGGTGGGACGCCCTAAAAAACAAAATCAGAATAACATCAATACAATATGGCATACAGCAAAAACAAATGGAAACGAAAAAAATAGACCAAAAAAAGAAACTAATACAAAACCCAAATATAACAAACGAGGAGAGAAACAAGCTAATCAAGGAGCTAAAAATCCTAGAGAAGGCAAAAATAGACTTCTTGATGAAGTCAGAATACAAAAATAACTTGGAAGACCAAGAAAAGCCAACGAAACAGTTTTACGAACAATTGAAAGTAAAACAAAAACAAAAATGCATTACGGAGCTCACCGACACCAACAAAGAGCCATTACGAGGGAAAAACAACATCCTCACCTACGTACATAAATATTACCACAACCTATGGGGCATTGCGCACAACGCACCCAAAGGGAGCATTAAAGATATGGTAAACGAACTTGAAAAGGAAATCCCCCCGGACCAACGACTACAACAAGACCAAATAATAACAGAGGAGGAAATAAAAATTGCGCTACGCTCCCAAAAAACCTCAACAACACCTGGACCGGACGGACTCTCGCCAGAATTTTACTCAACATTCTTCGGGACCCTTAAAAACAGTCTCCTAGAAATCTATAACAATGCGCTATGCTTTACAAGCATACCAAAAACGTGGGGGGAATCGCAAGTAGTACTGATTCCGAAAAAAGGAGACATGTTATGCCTCGACAACTGGCGGCCAATATCGCTCTCGAATTGCGATTACAAAATAATGGCGAAGATCATGGCTAACAGGATTAAGGAATCCATGCCACATATAGTAGGAACCTCTCAAAAATGCTCGGTCCCGGGACGCCAGATATCTGACGTCCTAAGGAACGTGGCCACAGTGAAAGAGTTGGCAGAGCAAAGAGGAACACCCTTGCTCATCACCAATTTTGATCAAAAAAAAGCGTTTGATATGGTGTCTCAAGAAGCCCTTTTCACCATCATGGAGCATTACAAGTTCGGGAAGAAAATCACCGATCTAATAAAGCACCTGTATCAAAATTCATACAGCAGAATCGCAATAAACGGCGCGATGACAGAGAAAATCACCATCAAAAGGGGCATCCGCCAGGGATGTCCGCTAAGCACATATTTATACGTCTTAGCGGCAGAGCCCCTGGCGGAAAGGATCCGTAGGAACAAACTTATCACCGGAATTAAACTAGGCAGCAAAACCATAAAAATCGAGCAGTACGCGGATGATATTACAATCCTTAGCACCAACTACGAATCCGTAAAACAGACCATATTAGAGTTCGAAAAACTAAAACAAACCACTGGACAAGAACTAAACATAAACAAAACCGAAATCTTTGAAATGAACTCACCGAAAGACGACAACATCTACCAAAACCTGAAAAATCTAAGAAAACCTACGATCAAAATACTTGGCCAGCAAATTGGCAAGAACCAAAACAAACTCAATTGGGACAAGGTGATACAGAAAGTAAACCAAGCATGTATCAGCAACAACAGAAGAAACTTAACTTGGTTCGGAAAGAAAATTATCATCAACACCATCATAGTCCCAAAGGTTCTTTACCAGGCAAAAACGTGCCCCCCAAACGAAAGCACTGTCGCCAAACTGAACAACCTTATATGTAAATTCATGTGGTCGCCCGAGAAAATAGAGGTTATCAGACGAAACACAATCATGAGAGCCGCCAAAGAAGGGGGCTTCGACCTCCCCCACATCGCCAGCAAAATACAGGCATGCAGAGCAGAAAAGATCAAAATCACCGCAGCAATGAAGGAGCCAGACCAGTTCTGGCACCATCACGCGCTATACATTCTTGGACCTCAAACAAAAAAAATCAACCCGGACCTACAAAACATCAGGGGTCCCAGGAGAGACCTCTTAAATGAGGAGTGGAGAGAGCTATTAGACACTAAGAAGTCCGTGGTCTGGACACAAGAGCAGTGGACAGAAGCCACGCAGAAACAAATATACGGGGCTCTGAGAAACAAGAACACGCAGCCAAACCCCGACACCCCCCAGGCACAGTGGGCTAAGATTCTCCACGACCAGCCTGGGGAGGAAAACTTGGTGAAAAACAGTGAAAAAATCGCGAGCTATAGAGCCGCACATGAGGGGTATCTATTCGGAGCAACCCGAATAAAACACAACATCCTCACGACCAGGACGGGCGGACTGGCAAGGCTGCACTGCAGACAGTGTGGACACCACCACGAAACCACTGCCCACATTCTGTGGGAATGCAGTGCAGCCAAACCAATCCTAGCCCTCCTCGAAAACCTCCTCAGAAAAAACGGAAAGAGAACACCGCTGCAGAGAGAGAACATAATTCTTGGAAAACCCACTGAAACTAATCAAAAACAAACGAAATTTATAACCACGCTTTACAAAACACAAATGCTCAAACACAGACTAGAACTGGACAGAACCAACGAAAACGAATATGACAAAACCAATTTGACGAAAAATATATACGAAAAAATCACATCAACAGCAAAAAAAAGACTCGCAGCCAGAACCCTGCTCTGTAGCGAGTTAAAAAACCTCAACAGCAAGATCTTGGAGGAAACACCGTAAAGCGTATGCCCAAAATGGGTTCCAAACGTAAGTTTAGGCAATCCAACGACAATCTAAAGGAGAAAATTGGGCAAAATCCCTTCTGGGGAGGAGGGAGGGGCCGAATCAAAAGCCCGAAACCGTGTGCGACAGGTGGGAAGCTTCCCGCCCACAAACGAAATACGCCAAACCTACATATATTCCATCCATTGAAGTGTTTGGTTGTAATATGGTCTGAAATAAAGACCCTTTACTTATATCTAAAGAAGATGTACCCAAAACCCCCAGACCGTAGCAGGGCTTATATCAGATGAGTGAAGCCCTGCGAAAGTCTGGGTATCCGGAGAGCCGCAAAAAAAAAAAAAAAAAAAAAAAAAAAAAAA
>ATSW01010771.1:0-13237 GCA_000444245.1 Botryllus schlosseri
CTCGGGCCCCCCCCAATTGGGGGGTTTGGGGTGCGGCAGTTACGGTGCTGTGTATATGGATATTCTGTTCAAATCAATTCGGGAGCCTAGTTTACGATGTACCATTTCTACAAAATTCATCAGACATACATGTTATTTAAAATCGACCGACTCCTAAAAGTCATGGTTTGTTGCGAGTGAAGCAACTATACTACTCCGGCCTTCATGCTACGAGTTTTTCTCATACTCCATGTAAAAGCAGAGGTGGTCATAGTAGTCAAGAAAGCTATTCAAGTAGAAGTATAAGTAGTGACGAAAAAAAATCTACTCAAGTACGAGTAGAAGTACTTCTTTCATAAGCAACCTACTAAACTACTTGAAGTAGAATTGACTGACTTTAAATCTACTCAAGTAAGTAGTTGTGAACATGATCGTAATTCTTTCGCATGGATTGTCAAAAGCTGCAAATGGAGATATGCGGAAGGTGTAGAGAGCTTGATTCATATCGAGTCATCACAGGAGGTGTCAATTTCTGACAGAATAAGCAGTCGTTCACATCATGGGATGTAAGTGATGGTATTGATATGGAAATGCGATGCTAATCCTTTGTTTACTTGAACACCCCGTTTTAGAGAATATCATGGCATGGCACCCTTCCCAAAGGCCCCTAGTTCAGTCGAAGAGCAATACGGAGAAGTTGTGTTGGATGCGGCTTTAACACTTTGCGCGATTAGTATACGTTAATAAAAAAATATGGCAGATCGTAAAAATGCCATATAATGTGTATAGCTTTATTTTCGGAAAATGTAAGGCATTACTACACTTATTGCTTTAATACTTCAACGTGTATGTTCTCCAGACAAAAGAACTGAAATTATAATTGGAACTCAACGTATAATACTCGTAATTGAAAAAAATACAAAATTCTGCTCCTAAAAAGCGGAAATATATTCATATCATTCGTCCAGAAAGTTTCAACGGTGGTCTGCTAAAACGGGTCGAACGTTAAAAAAGTCAAAGTCCCCTTTTCAAGATTAGGACACGTTATGGGCTGCTAGGTATAATAGGTAATTGCTAGATTGCGAAACGTAGTTTCAAACGTTATGGGGCCATACTTACTGTGGTGAATATTTGATATAGGCGACAATGCGGTGTGAACGGAACCACGCAACCCGGTATCTAAATTATCAGCGATATTTTCGTTAAAACATATAGGTCCCTCCATATCTACTGTGCGCGGAGCGCAACGAATATTCTGGGTATTACATGACTTTTATTAAATTTAAATATCGGTACTACGTGAAAACAGCCCCGAAAGTTTTTAGGCTATCTTTCATATTGGGGGATTAAACTACTTCTACTTGAAAAACTGAAAATAGCGAAAAGTAAGTAAATAAGTAAGGAATTCACAAAATATTGCGAAGTAGAAGTAACGAAAAAAAGATCTATTTGAGTAAGTACCAGAAGTAGACGAAAACTGCTTGAGTACTTCGAAAAAGTAGAAGTACTTCGTTACTGACCACCTCGGTGTAAAAGCCCCTGTTTCTTAAACGCGTTTCGTAATGAATCTTGAATAAAAATATTGCCAAGTATACTGCACTCACTTCTAATATTAATTCGAAATCGTGGTGTCAAAATATTATTTGTTAAAATTTTGATCAATACAGAATACCACAAGAATGGTGATACAATGAAAAGAAAGTAAAATTTCGAAATTACTCGAAAAAGTCAATAAATGAAATACCCAACTTGGTCTACAGATATAGTAATACTAATGAAAAACATGCCGAAAAGGGACATGAGTGATGAAAAGGCATGTCTCAGCGCATACTCGGCACGGACATAATAGTCGGTGTGTTAAAAATTCGATCCGGCAATCTCTAAACGCAGGATTACATAGTAATAATTATTTAATACAAGCAGTTTGAATTAGCACCTACTATTACGAATAATACTGACGCATAATGTATTCTGTTGGCTGAATATTAAGCAAGGGTCAGTCAGTGGCGGTTCCTACCTAATGATTAATGTCTGGCAAATGCTTGACGCGCAATATTCGATTGAGTATACATTGGAATAGCGTTCAATAAAATCACAATAGTATCTATTCTTAGGAAATTCCAGATAAGCTACTTGAGATTGATTTGAAAGCGTTTGGAACATCAATACCAATACCAATCAAATTGGTTTACATTTTGTCTAACGGCAGGATGTACATCGCCCGTTTGTCATTTCACCACTGACAGAGTAATTGATTCGTTGATCTACGAGTTCTATTTTCAACTTTTTCCGGATTACGTATCGAACTGACGTAATACTCTTGTAATTCCGAATACACACCCTTATCCATTGCATTATGTTGTCACGCAAGTTAATTTCGGTATTATCATTTAGAGGTGTAATGTCGGAAGAATTCGAAATGAGGTTGACTTTCCAAGTAATCCCTAAATCTGCAATTGTGTGCTTCACGTGGTCTATTGAATTGGAATTCGGCACACCTTCAGAAATAGCAATATTCATCCAAAATCTTCAGTATCTAATAGATCGGCGCCCAGTAGAGAAATCACAAATTGAAGAAATCTTTGAATGAATATGACCTGAGTATCAGCTCCAAGTATTGACTCATTCAAAACATGCAAGTAAAGCTAAGAGTGAGAGAACCAGAAAACTGCGGTTGACATAATGTAATATGTTTCTAATGTTTTCGTTGATCATATCGATTAATTGTACCTTGTAAAATTATGATTGAAAAACATAAGGAATGAGCAATGTGCATATTAAAATCCCTATTCAACCACGTGGTGACAAATATCAAGTATGTTGGGATGTAATGTTGCAAAACACTAATTTCTTACCGGGTACATCCTACCCAACTATATGCCTCCTAGTTATTCCTGCCCATAATTACGGGAAAATAAGTTTGTTCCATGAGACCACAGCGAGACGACCGAGGCACCTATATACTTACAATAGGGTAATGCTGCCAAGCTCGCATGAGGTGCATATACAGGGAAATCGTTGCTGACGTTTGTAAATATCGGAGAACTGTGCTGTTTAAGTGTTTTGTTTATATTTAATTGAATCGAATTCGTATAGTATTCGAATAAACCCTTGACGCACGTTCGCAATCATCCGTCATAAACCGCGACATAGTCACACAATGTGATTGAAATACGATAGAGCATCTATTCTCCACGCTATTGTGTTTACTTGGCCATTTAGTGGTCGTGCACTCGTGTCCACACGGGGTCGGTTGCAAAATTACTCATAGTCGCTACAATCTGTCTGCTAGCGCATGGTCAATGTCATGTCACTGTCTGTTGTGCAATTAAAGCAAACATGCCAGTGGAGTGAGGGTGGATGGTGCTGGTAAATTCATTTATTGGTTATGTTTATGTCACATCAATAATATATATATTCGGTACATTATAAGAATATGGGAATGTGTGAAAACTAAAACTAAAGGACGTTTAATCGTCTTCCTACTTATAAAACAAAAGGGACATCTGCCAACTCATATGCATCTCTTTATCTAGAACCAATCTCACAATGACTGTTACGTGTTACATGTATACTCCGAGCGGCCCAAAGTCCAAACAATTGAAAGAATTCTATCAATGGGAATGACTCATAGCCTACAGAATTCTCAATAATTGACATTATTTGTAAAAACGATTCGGCCATCTCGGTTATCTAACTTCACCGACTCATCGGTTCGAGACTCGTACAGTTGACGGTGAGCTTTATTGGCGAAATTTGTTCCTAAGAATTTCATCTATATCCTCTTAATTTTACAGAGTCCCAGATAATGGACAAATGATGAATGTGTAGTTAACAACTGATCAAAATTTGTTGCTGTGAAGTCGTCATTATTTCCTGTTAGAGTGAATTGGGTAGCCCAAAGAGCTTGCGTTATTTTTGTAATATGGGTCTGCACATTGTATGGGTGCGATTTGACCGTATGACGCCTCGCATTCCAGTCCACCGTAATCCGCATTTATGCTTGTCAGTCGCAATATAAATAGATAAAATACGAAATACAAAGTAGTCGGCAACCGACTCGTCCACTCAATGTCCGGATTCCAACACATCCGTGTATAAAAGCCGGACAATACGTCATCCCTTGTTGTGCCTAGTCATCGAAATGCTTGAAATTAGTGAGTCATACACCGCGTGTATATGTTGAGATGATGAATCCGGAAAGCGAACGCCGGACATATTTCGGCAGGGCATGCTACGACATATTGCAGCTGTCAACATAGTGATAAGGCAATTTACTGATAGTGCTCCTTGTCCTTCATCGTTGATTACAGTATCGCGTTACCCAAAATTATGTTGATGTAATATATATGTGGGGGTTGTTTTGCAATTCGGTCCGACAGACGTGTATAGGAAATCATATACAATATCATCAATGCTTGCTGGAAATCTTGAAGACGACTGTTCCCTTAGTGTAAGTGATAGCCGGTCTTTATATTCGCTATCACCCGTATCAGAAACAATGATGCCGATTTATCACTTACAGCTTAACTATTTTTTGTCTTGTTGTATCTGTAAGAATGCCAATTGTCTGAAATGGAATCATTTCTAAAAACATGCTACATTTCATGTAGTTGGCGTGGATTGGCATTTAACCGTGGCGGGGTCGAACACGTAAGCGTCCCCTAGCTCGCTTTCCAGCGGGACCCTTTCGGCCGCGGCTATGTGTCACGAGAACTTAATAATGCGTCCAAGAACAATGTGTGTACTACCGTGAGAAATGATATTATTCTTCCATTACACGATAACGAGACACTTTTTGTATTGGTTTGAATAACACCCGAATTAGTCAGGGTTGAACAGCGCACTAGCGCACAGGACAGGAAACGGTGGAGACAACAGCGGCAGGGATCAGTATCGGTTCCATTTCCCAGTGTGTCAAGGGTGCCCAAGCAAGATGTCGTCATTTCTGTTTCTTATCGTAGATGAAGCAGGCATCCTAGAAGTTTTATTCGTTGACTATGAGATATGAAGGTCAGCAACAGATCCTAGAAATCTGGCAAAAAACTATCCGTCAAATATCTATTATTCTAAGCCACACAGCAAGCGCTTTCTGAGCTAATCATCACGTGAAATTACTATTTTCAGCAAATAGACGAAAAGATTGCACCTTCTTGAGTGACAATCTGATTAGTATAACCGAACCAAAGCAAACTGGGATATACTCAAAAGTTATTTTATTAATTTATATTCATCTACGACGAAGGTATGTATCGCAAGTTGTAATGACTGTAGCTAAACAGCGCATAACTCCTCTTGAGAAAATAGTATGAAGACATTCCTAAACATACATATGACTCAAAATGGCGGATGAAGTCACGTTGTTTCATCAGTTAGTCTAACAACTCAATTGATAGGCCATTGTCATGGCGAAAGCTTGATATGCGGATATAGCCTATGCGCCCTTTCTTTACACTTCCATAGCGTTATAAAAATCTCGATACTTTCCGAGAAAACTAATACATGTCTTAACGACGAGCGAGCGAGTAACATAGCTATTCCTACAAATTTCAGTATAACTGAACAAAACGAAATAATCATGCAAGTCTGCGCTATCATCATCCTCCAAGTGTTCTGCATCTATCTCATCAACGGAATGGCGATACCAAAGCCAGAGACTCACAACATCAGGTTTGTAAACTGACTCCTTTATGATATCATAGTGGTAGGTATGATTGAGCTCGTAAATTCAGGAAACGCTCAGCTGACGCCGGTATCACTGATGCAAGCAGTCGCGAGCGGCATATCTTGCAACGCCAGCTTCTATTGACCAGACTCCTCAACTCCATCGACACGAGTGAAGTTTCCCCGGTCTTCGACAAAGCACCATCGACAGAATCGCATCCCAAACACAGCAAAAAAGCAATCCGCCGCCTCAACAAATCGTTGAGGAAGATTTTACAGAGCGAATACAGCGACGACGTGCTCGATGCAATCGCCGGCGCTTTGCCGAAAGGTGACCGAAAAGCGAAACGTGCGTTCCAGCAAATCCGTAAGTTCGCAAAGTCATTCGGAAACCGCCCCTGCACGATTAATTAGCAGATGCATGAACAGTGAACACTGAACAGCATATGTATAGAAACATGCGTAGACTCTGCGTAATGGCAGGTGTAACACAACTGACACCGGAATGGCTATGTAACTACGAAGGAGGACTAGCAACTGCAAGGACGAGGATGCAAACTGAAAGATATATTCAAGTAAAGTTGAGAATAACAACGGCGCAAGTCCGATTATAGTTTACAAGTTTATCATAGCATACACAATACATATCGTAGACCAGTGGTTCTTTACCTCGCAATTTCCGGCATGAAACGGTCGGCGATCCTATACCGGCCATGTCAATGACCTCACCCATGTGACTCAGAGCGGCAGTTACCCGCTTTTAATACCATCCGTAATCTCTAAATATTAATATTCTAGCACAAAATTGCGTTGGCCATAATTGTTGCTAGTATCTAATCATTAGTATTTTAGGCTTATACCATGGACAGCATCGATCTTGCCGTGATAATGGGCAGCGTTAAGTTGCTCAGTTTTCTTCCAGTCCCAGCAATAATATCTGAAATAAAACTGATTGGATCGAATCCCACTTGTAGGCTAAGTCTATTGTTGGGCATCGTGATGGGCAAGAGGAAGCACGGATACTCATAACGGTAACTTCAACATCATTGTTGGTTTGGATAAACTATAGACCGCTACTTACCGGTAAGCTACAGTTGGGACCGTTACAGTAAATCTGTGGGAAAATACCCTCCCTCGCCAACAGGGAAGCAATAATCTAAAATTCTATATTTTCACTCATTCATGGACAGCACTTTCTTTCCGCCATCCGAATTCGCCATAACACTATTTGTTAGAATGATCGAATATCCATTGGCTGAGATGCCTTTGTAGTTGCTTATGGGATTACAGGGACATGTAGATACCCCTGATAGGATTACGGTAAAGTCTGCAGCAAAAGTTACTTATTGACTGGTCAGCAAATGATTCCTCACATATGTAAATTGCGATACTGTTCAATTCTATAATTAATGGTGAAGTCGAAATCGGGCAATTTTAGCCACACGTTCAGGACCACTGATCAAGATTGATTGCGTCCAGCACTGCCTTTCACGCATGAACGCACAGCAGTCGTAGATAAACTGATTTAGCATCGTATGATGAAGCTTGCAGAATAATTTTCTTTCTCGCATTGCGCGTATGTACATGTAGATATGCCCGCATCTTATTTTTCATTTATGCATATTTCACATCTCATTCCTAGAGGTAATTTTGTTATCCTCGTATAGACGTAGCAACAAGTCGGTTTCTTCAACTGATATATATTACGCATGACTGACCAATGCGTTCTGCATAACAGAGATGTACGGAATCACGTTTTGACAGGATTCGGATCCGATAAAATTATATTCTGGATTCAATCCAATTTCTGGAGAACTTGTAATTTTCTTGTCCGCTTAGAATCGTTAATGGTGATCCTGTACACCCCTGGAGCAGAAACGCATGACCTACATTTGACTCGTGACTCACATGAGCACGTGATATTTTATGTAATTATCTTTTCCAAGCATGTTACAGCATTATTTTCTTTCTCTAGTTTTACTATCACTGTGACCGCATGAAGCTATTGAATCCGAATATGCTCTTGCCCGTTCCGTATTGTGCTTGTGTAGTTATCATGTTTTCTATTATGTACTGCATGTCGTATATTCACATCCATTATGACAACAGGTGAAGTCACCTGGTATTGACAATTTGAATTCAGATTGTCAAGAAAAACTTCTTGTTAATTTATCTAACAGTTAACGTATATATTTATTCATCTCGCTTTTTTATTTATGTTCGCAATTTTCACTGAAGGTCCCCAATAACAAAGAACAGAAACAAAAATCCGAAACCTCTCGATTAATTGAAAGGATCTGACGGCGAGACAAAAGACAGCTGGAGCTTTTCTATTCAGTTATTCGCGGAAAGCGAAAACAAGGAAACTTGATAAAATGTCTTACTAATAAACAGCTGATTTTTCTCCTAACACCTGAGGTGCGATGACTTTTCTTACCTTTTCACTCCGATATACTGAGATCTTTACTTGTTTTTCCCTTCACCTACTGTGCGGTGTCTTTTATTGAATTTTCGTAACAATATGATCTGCATGCAATATTGATGTATATAGTATTGTAACTAATAACTGATTATTTTAGAGTTGAAAAACGTGTATAAAGTTGTTTATATTCATTCATTCCGTGTTGTTTTTAGTGTGTGTCCGTCAAAAAATAATGTTATTTATCAGGCTGCTTGCTAAACTATGCTGGACGTGCTTTAGTGGATTTAATCTTTACATCTCTAATGTTTTGATTCTTTAGAGTGAATGTGCTTGTGCGTTTGCTGAGTTCACGTTGCCTTTATTCTTTGATAACTAACCAAGCCTTACTTCAACTTGATTCTGCGTTTTTCCTACTTTACTTCCGACCAGCAGTTCAATTTTACGTTGTCTTGAGGCCGACAGTAAAGGCGTAGTAAACTTTCAAATCTCAATTCTTGTGCGCGGCTTTAGGCGAGCAAGTCAGATATCGTCTCCTGACCAAACACAATTTTCTAGCTGGATCTGTAGATGTAAACAGATTCCGCACATGGGCCTATGAAAATAATAGCTGACATATACTGAAGAAGTTACAGGTGACACATCGAGCTGATTGCGACAAGACTAATACATAATTGACCGCAGTATCGCAAAATGACAAATACTGCATTCTGGTGTTTTGAACAAAAACGGGATATATAAAAAAATGTTCAACATCACCGCACCATTCTTAGCTCGTCGATATCCCGCGGAAATTCAATAGTTCTTTCTCACAGGCTAACGTAGTCTAGCCCCTTAATCGGAACGAATTTTTCACCACATGTGATCTGTAGGAGGTGCAATCAAGCTCTTTTCTGTATTCACGCCTATATCTCATCGGTGTGAGCCTCAACCAGTTTTGAACTGTCGGTCGACTTAGACTACTTAGAGACACATATAGTGCTTATGGGTATTATGAGCGAATTGTGGGTGACTATCTATGACTTATAATGAGTAGAGTCTAGCAAAATTGATTATAGCCTGCCTAAGTTATTGGATTCTGAATCGGGTATAATTAGTCGATTATTCAAGTATCACTCATTATGGCATTTTACGAGCTTGGATTATATGGAAATTCCAAATGTGTAGGCTACCTTTTATGCGACCACAAAGGAGATAATGCCAGCAGTGAAGTGATATGGGGTTCAAGGCTGGTGAGGCCCTGACCCCCTACCCACCCGCACACATGCGTAACGCGCCCCATAAAGATACTCATGGATGTGAATTACAACATCAGCAAGAGAAAGCGAGCCGACGAGAGCATTGTCTCTGCTCATTGTGAGCCGTTACAATTCTAAATTACACAATACACACTTCATCTTTTCCATAAAGGGGCACCACATCGTTTTTAGAGCGCAGTGCCCCTTTAAGTGAAATATTCAGTTATTTTAATTGATATGATACAGAATGCTCAACGAAAATGATGAAAGTAAAACCCCCCCAAAAATTTTCTGGTCCTAAATTCCGGTTTTCTATTGCCCTTTGATCGCCCAATCCACTGCATCAGCACAACTAAATATCAAACTAAAATGGTTGAAGACATTATACATACTGTGGTAAATCAGGGTTATATCTATGATCGGGGATGCAGATTTTCTTCGAATAAGATTCGCACTTAAAAGGTCAGCTAATTGAGTTTGCGACCTGTTTCTTATCACATTGGTCATCTTCACACGCAGGCTATATCTAGACCTCTTTCTCGCCATCTGATCAGCGGTGCCTCACAAAAGCCTAGATGTGGGCCGTGCTACAAGTTGGCAGATATGGAATCATAACATCTACTATCGACCAGGTGTAAATGACCATGACCATTGCAGCCGAAAACATCGCATTAAAGGCAATAGTCGGCGACTTTGATTTTTGCATGGGGTGGCGGCAGGAGGGGTGTCGAAACCCCCTCTTTTTGAAACGCAAAACCCCGTCCTTTTGAAATTACCATTCTGACGCTAATATTCAGTGGCAATTCAACAAGTCGTATTATCGGTGTTACGCCCTTACGCGGGGCCGCGACCAATTAGCGAGATTCGTATGTGCGCGCATATCGCACAATGTAATTATAGATTACTAACCTTAAGGCTTAAGCCTAATGCGACGCGATTTCCCGCTGAGATGATTGATAAATTAGGTCAATGATTGCCACGTGCGCTCGGCATTCGTCGCTGGTCTGAGCACTGAGCAGTAACACGCCGCGACGATTCTGGAACACGAAAGACAGACAAGAATTATGATAACAAAAGCGCGCGGCTAATCAGTAATTACTAATAATTATCCCTTACCGCCAACACAATGGTTTTTTTTACTTAGTATTGAGTAGCTCGCATCGCGACAATTGGTTGCTGATTAAAGCATGGATTTTGACTGCCTTGCTGCATTTCCCGATTTACGTTCGCAAAGCATAATTGGATTAATATTATGGGCACTGGAATAAATTCCAGCTAGCAGGCACACACAATAAAACACTGTTCAACTTTGCGCTCCGAGAAGATTTATCACAAAAACGGTTCACTAAATATTTTAAACGCGGCTTGCGTCCCTCATCGTACAAATAATGCACTTTAATTTGTTGAAGGTGAATGCATATTTGGTCGTCAAATCGCGATAGGAGATGGTGTTTCTCAGAGCGCGCAATGAAATCTACGTTTCTATAACGATGAGGTTGAATTTGTACATCTAATAAGAATCGTTAATTTGCTGAAATCAGCATCAATACGCTGTGCGAAATACATAGTAGTGATCTATCGGACTGTGCAGTGTACAACCGGCCGGCAAGGTTGCGCTGATAACGAAATGGCAGACAGGCCGCAAACCTGCAATAATGACAATAATAGGGTGGGGTAGTCATGCCTAAATACCCATATTCGGCAATGGTAAAGAGCACAATTTGTTCAGAACCGGGCAAAAGATTTAATCAAAACGATATACATAAACACAAACAATATTACACTCTGAGATTGTTACTGTTTGCCGAAAGTGTTTGTGCGGACGGTAGCAGGCCTGCATGCGGATTGCGGACACGCTAAATCAAACCACCAACGATAATGCACAATTGCACATGAGATATGGATGACCCATTTTGCATACAAATGATTCTCGCTGATTTGCAGTACGCAGCATCGATAATGCGAATTAGTGCATTGGCATTTCAAAAGGACGGGATTTCTAGTTTCAAATCAGAAACTCCCTGGCCACGCACCTGGGGTTTTAATGCTGACAACGGGTTGGTTAATATCAGCCCGGAGACCGTAGGCCCCGATCAGCCAGTCGAATTTGATCGTAAAACGGTGCGCTTTTACTTATCCTCATGTTAATGCAGCAAGAGCGCATGCCGCGACGATATCAATAGAAATACATGACCCAAAGGTTTGAAATTCGATCCGCGATATGGTTGCGCTCGATAGAGTTCGTCCAGCAATGAAGTTTATTGAACCATATAAGGTTCCCGTTCAAACTAATCGAATAAATTCAGAATTTGGGCCACCGAGAATCTCGCGTTGCAGCAATATTTGACAACGTCATTCAACGTCATGCACTGCACAATGCGCAGTATTATGAACGAATCAGACACTGACAAGTGACACCGAGGGAATACGAATGTATGTATAAAGCAGATAGGAATTAGTAGCCTACATATGATAGCGAACGAGAAACCGCGCATCTGCCAGTACTCGTATTGCAAGGACGGGACTATTCGCTGCTGATAATTTCGTAGGCCGTACCGGTTAATATCGAACGTTTTGGCCAACCACCGACGGTCAATTTGGACCAAGCTTTTATCGCCGCCATCTTTTTGATACCACAGTTTGCCTAGCCATATGCTGGCTCAAACTTCAGGCCATCATGTGTCCCGACGCGAAAGGGTTGGTCTCGAAATACCTGTGTATCGTAATCATAGTTATGTACCCTCTCGTTGCACACCCCTGCACTAAAGCAACCCAACGGTCCCCGACGGTGTTTTCTAGAGAAGCCAATGTCCGACAAATCTTCTCATGAATACGTTTGTGTACTACAAAAGTCGGTACATATTAAAGATCAAGCATAATGTAGTAACGACCAGTGTGCGTGTCTCGTTCATTGACTGCTGTATCAGTGGTTCTCAACCGTTTTGACCGGTGAAACTTCAAAACATATGTTGCGGACCGGGAACCTTCAAGAATCAAAACCAACCCAACATTTCATTGCGACAGATGTATGCAACTCAAATGTAATATTGGGAACTTCATTGAATGCTGTCTTTATGATTGGATATATTTCTACGCGGTTCTATGTTACTTTTTGCAACGCGAAGCTCGCGAAGTCCTGTCAAAGAGCGCTAACTTGATTGTGATCATTTGGTATCATATGACAGAATGCGAGTTTGCTGCTTGCTATGTTCTCTACACTGTAAACGAAAATGGTGTGTTTTCGCAATTCACACCCTAGCGTAGGGTGTGTTTTGAGTAATCACACTCATTGGGTACTAAATTCGTCATTTACACCTAAGCTATTGGTGGAAATAAGCCAAATACACCCCTATACACACATACCATAAAATATACACCCGAAGCATTGGCATTTGGGGTGAATTGTTAGAGATCACACCTTTTGTCAGACAAATACGAAGTTTGGGATTCAATCCGCGCTAACCGCTTCCGCAAGCTTCCACAAAACTGTTGAAGTTTTAAGTCTGTGTCGGTCAGAAGCCTGGTTAAGCCTATTGTGTCTAACTGTAGGTAGCGTAGGACATATTCTCTTTGGGTTTTAATTATCCACCGAAAATGCGTGTTTTCGCCCACTCTATTGTTGTCCGTGTCTTTAAGGCTTCTTGGGTAGGCTTAGGCAATGTTGCATTGTTCAGTTTTTATGGATTTAACCCGGTTCGATCAAGTAAATTCGCCTACGCATATAGCTTTAGCTTCAGTGACAAATAAGCATTCGTTGTATTAGTTCGTGGTGTGCTACATCGACATGAATGAATAATAGCTAAGTCCACGATATCATATTGTAATTCACATTTATCGTGCACTGCGGTACCCGTACTTTGGCTGAAATTTCACCCTGGCTACTATAGTGTGACCGATGTATCTCAAGTGTGTGGCAAAAATACGACACATTACGAAC
>ATSW01010772.1:0-11672 GCA_000444245.1 Botryllus schlosseri
CGGCAACCATGATATCCCACCTCCGGCAACCCTAATATCCCATCCCCGGCAACCCAAATATCCCACCCCGGCAACCCGAATATCCCACCTCCACCAACACCCGCCTGAACATCCGCTTACTCAATCAGGGAATACAAAATTTCCCGAGGGCCGAGTTTGTAAGGCTGGGTTCACCGAGGGCTGGGTTCACCGGCAACCGTATAATCACTAAACATGTACGGTTGATGGCAAAGTTACTGCAACTTTGTATAGTACTCCACTCGAGTCAATTAGTCAAGTGGTCACAAATACATAGGAATGCTTGAAGGCTTTATGAATAACAAATGTCTCCGGCCCAATACGAATAATATTTGCAATAACTGGCAATATCTTGAGCCTATATCCGTGGGTCTAATGTTTCCTCGATACGATTGATATTCCTGCGAACGCCTGATATCACAACATCGTTTGACAGGTATTCGGCTCAGCAAAAACACGCTGAAGTGCAAACATTGATGCGAAAAGGTGCGGATTTACTCTTCTCGGTCGACGAGGTATAATAGAACAAGTTGCATGCCAGATAATTATTTTATTGGATCATCAAGCTATCACTTACACTTATTTTGTGTGACAGAATGGCAGTGCAATTGATTTATCACTACTTTTGCTGGACTCGTTGGAAGCTTCAAAAGCACCGGCAACAGAGGAACTGATAGGTAATCAATCACTGTTGTGCATATTGTGGTAGCTAACAAAAGGACACAGCCCGTTTCGAAAAATAATATATGCCTTCCCCAAGATATATTGCATGTTTCCCAATAACCATGAGTTGTCAATGGAAGTGTAGCCTAATTGACTGAAGACTTCACTGGACTGGACTGGTTCATGTACATTCCCAACTTGATACGAAAGTAGTGAATACTATCGATAGCCAACATACTTGGACAGATTGATTTCATCCCAGATTAAATACCGAGGTCATTGCAATTTCAAAGTCATAAACACTAGCCCAACACGCACGATGTTTTAGTTCTTACGATGTCTCAAAACATACCGTATGTGAACGGTTTACCTACCGTATTGCTAACTCCTTGTAACTTTCATCTACATTCAAATAATTTATATGATGCGCGATCTGGTACAACAACTAGCCTTTTTAACGTATTTCCCTGTTTAGATACTGTTGGTAATATTCATAAAAAAATCGGAATAGCTCACCCGCAAAATCAAAGCTTCGAGGTAAAAGCCATTACCTGGACCACGCACACGGACGGAGTTTCTAAGAACGGGCATGTGAAGTTACGGGGGATTTTCGCCCATAATCTGTGGAAAGGTATCTATGACTGATACTGACAATCTTGTACAGTGCGGCAAGGGGGCGATCCGTGATGTGTGATCGCTAGAGGAGGTTAATCGCGAAGCACTTCTGCTTTCTCAACAGTAGCCTACTCGAAGACGTTTTCCCTACTTGAGCAATTTACTATAGTGATTATGTTATTAGGCTACTTCAACTGCTGCTTAATGGTTACATTATGCCAAACTACTTATTTTCTGCACTTTTTAAAGTTTACCAAGTAGACCTTAGTTTGGAATGAGATTGTGTCACTTATAAGTGGAATTGTCATGACGACCCGGCAAAAAACCTACATTTTCAATATACAATCTACTTTTCAGACCTGTTTTTTACTTCCGATGCAAGTATTCATAACATGGCATGGGCATCGTTACTTCTACTTGTAATTGAGCAGAAATTTACGGCATCATTTCGTACTTGAGTAGTGACACTGAGTACTTTGACCAACTGTGTCGCTGATGGCAATGAAATTGAGTCACATTGTTGAAACGCGGCTTCTCATTGTCAAACTCTGCTCTTTGGTAGCACTGAATCTTGCTCGGGGTGTGATGAAATAGACTGTTTATTCCATTAATCATTAATTAGTGGTAGTTGATTATTTAAATATGCGGTGTCACCAAGTTTATTTTGCTTCAGAAAAAGCTTACGGCGATGCCCGTCAGCATTTTCTATACTCCGACGATGGCTCGGGGTCTGGGGAAATGCTTGTCGAATATTCAGTACATCACGGTACGGGGGAGGAGGTGGATCTTTTTATCACGCAGTTTGTCCTGCAGTAAGTGTGCGTTGTAATTTCGGTATTTGTTAAACATTGCATTGTGTACTTGGGTGTTCGTCTGGTTTGCGCATTTGAAATATTATCAAGTAATCCGACAGTTCCGTATGATTCGATGTGCAAATCAAAGAGGATTCTGTTCTAGGAAGGCCTATAGTTCATAGCTGCCGTTATTGGTATTATTAGTATGGCCAAGCGCCAAGATTCGAGTAACAAAGATTCTTAAAGCCTTGGTTGACTGTATCTCGGCAAAACACGTCGCATAAGTGACTTATAAGTCGGTTAGTATCAATGTAAACGTCATCTGTGGGACTCGCGGTCGACCAGTGGTATTGTCACAAAGGGCTACGATTATTTTTGACGTCTATCCGGGATTGTTTTCCTCGTGATTGCGAAATAGAACATTTTAACCTTCCTGATTATTATTGCTGATTTACTGTTGTCGAATTGTGGTCGGATAAGCTAATCGAAGCTCAATACTCGACTTGGGATTGAATCGCCAGAATGCTCGACCTTGTCAAGCCCTAATTATTGGATGGGCAGAATACGTGTTTGCGTTTTTTAATAGCGCAACCGCTCCTGGTTCAATGAGATAATAATAACAAGCTCGATTCGCACTATACATTTCTCCAGTTAGCATTTTCAGGAAAGCCACAAATTCGATTAAAATTAAAATTAGATCATAGAAACTCTAATTGGTGTATTTATAGATGACTAGAAATATGTAGCTGTCGAAGTCTGCCTCCAACGCTTGACCTTGCTCATGTCTGCTTTCCGCAGGCTGCTGTGCATCCGTTCCAAGCACACCGCGGACGTTGCGTTCACGACGTACACCAAAAAACATCCGAAATGCGAGAACAACCCGCCGTTTAGCCTTCCTCTATTAAATTTCGTGTTTTTCCTGTTAGCAGCCATTGAAAGGTAAGTGTTGTCCTCGTACCCACTGCGTTTTGTTCTTTGATTTCATTGCACCGAGTTTTTGTTGCAGTCAGAAGATGTCTGCGTTTGTAACGTTGTGCGACAAATATCAACCGTCGTTAAAGAGGGACCCGTCGTATTTCAAGGTCTGTGTTTCTTGTATCGGAATCTTTCCGTCCTAGCGTACCGCCTATCATTTCAAGTTGTCTCACATTGTTGATTGGTTTTGCGGGTGAAGGTACTTCACTATAAGCTACGATTCTTGCGTTTTCGTGTCTGTGATGTAATGGTGAGCAGAAAATAATGGTAATTAAATAATTAATGGTAATTTTTACTTGAAATTAAGTAGAAATATACAACTTTACTTTCTACTTCCGAATACAAACTATGAGTACTTGACATTCTCTGTTTCTAACGCGTGTTTCAGTACTTGGAAAGGATCGGTGAAAACTATTTTGGACTGAGGTTGCCGAAGCGGAAAAAACCTCAAGGAATTCTAGGTACGCAAGGTAGACGTGTGGGTCACCAGTGTGAATTCGGCATTAGAAATGTAATAACTAATATTATGAAAGTGATGCATCGATATTGTGTCAATATATGCAAAAATCAATGTTTCACTGAATACGAAATTTTATTGTGATATCCGGCACTTGGCATAGATGTATTCAAGTAATGGTGTTTAGGGTTTAGTGGTTAGATAAGTATTGAAGTTAGGGGTGCCTACTGCAGCGTGCCAAGGTCATTGGTAACCGATGTGTGTGTAGCAAACATTGCCTTTCTTTCACTGTGTATTTTTGCACCAGGCAATCTCCTGCAGGGACTCATGGAAAGCCCAGACGACGACGAACGCGATGGCTCCCTGTCGGAAATGCAAAATCCGCAACCGTCAACGTCGCATTTGAGTATGACCGTGGAGGATCTCGATTGATCGGCTACGGGTGTAATAGGGCTAGAATAATTTAATTTAATGGCGGCATGTCCAGATTGTCACCTCGTGCATCGAGACTGTGCGTTGGTTTTGTCGAGGCAGTCGTTCCTGGATGAGTACGAGGAAAGACTGAACGGAAGGAATATATTCGTATTTTAATTTGTGGTATGTTGTCTGCTGTCTCTGTCGGGTGATATCGGTGGGTTAGCGTGTATTGACCAGTTCGGGCCGGCGTATATAACGGTAATGTTTGATGTGAGGTTGCAGTCAGCGATAGAATATGTAGGCTCTAAAGCTGTACACAATGCTATTGTGCAGCTTAGTCCACATTGTATCGCAGAGCAAAATTTTCTTTTCGTTTGTTCACAAATAGGACTGAGCAGTGATCCGAGCCGAGTCTCAATGGCAATGATTCGAGAATGTTTTTCTAATGAAAGTATACGCCTGTTGTCCTAATTATAGTTTCAACACTTATTAGTCATGTGGGACCCATGAAACGACAAATTGGATGTAAGATCTTCCAGATCATGTTGAGCAAGACTTTTCGTATTAAGGACATTTTTGGTAAGCAGTGATCGACCTGCGGCATTACCACAGCGCCGGATGAAATGATAATGCTCCCCATATGAAATTTGTTCTGAACTGAAAAAAGACTGGCAGTGTCGTTTCGTTAGTATCCTCAGCAAAGATACATAGATCTTCTCAATTCAATATTATGCTCCGTCATCATTTTAGACCGATGGTAACCAAAGCTTGTCAGTCGAATCAGAATCGATTTTGCACAGGCTCTATTTACAATGGCCATGGGTGTCTAAGTCTCATAAACACGACTTATATATCTCCAACTTGAGTTCATGCTATAAGTTAACTAGGCTCGCAGATTATTCACAATCTGAAATAGCACGTCAATTTTCAAGAGCAACACTCTTTCATGCCATGGCAAACCTATCAGACGAACAACGAAAGAAAGCACACCTGTGATACGACAATTCAAGTTCTATGTTTTAGTCAAGATCAGTTTATTGAAAATAATTCCACAGTGATCACAATATGACGACCAATTGAATATGATTCTAGCTCAGTAACGTTAGCAATATTAATAATTTATCGAAAATCCGCCTTCAAAAACCAAACGGTTTCGTCAGAACCAGGTAGCTTTCCGGAAGTGCATAATTCTTTTAAAATAGACTTGAAAATAGCAGCGTGAGAAGGCTGGATCTTGCTACCGAATTGAGCCATGATTTCTGACGTCTTCGCCTGGCCGTCGACCTGTGACATAACAGTCATGATGAGTTAAGTAAATCGGCAGAAATATGCATATGATAAAAGTGATTTGGCAATCTACCGGCCCACGCTTGCAGACATGCCATGAAATTGATCTTCGAACTACTAATGTCAAATCGACTTTGAATACAAGTCATTTGGGGGTGCCACAGCAAATAACAAATATATACAGACAACAATATTAATAAGTTGTACTCACAGAACATCCAAAAGCAATAAAATTGCGTAAGTCTTCCATCATTTCGTCGTGTTCCGTGGGATTCACAGCGACAACAACTACAAAATTACGACAATAAACACACTATAATGTTGATATCATAAACACAAAATAGTAGAGACTTGAAAAGAGCATGGTAAATTGTGTATTGCATTGATACGATTGTTGATACACAATGTTCAACGACCGTCAGCCGTAAATATTCTGGTTGATTTCAATAAATCGTGACTTACTGATAACAGAACCAACATCTACTGTATCAATGTCAACGTACCTCCGTCATCCGGTTGCGATACAGAGAATCCGAAGATATCCCGTTCTTCCTCTTGCTGGGCAGAGTCCTCCTCTTCCTGCTTGTGAATCTCTTCGTGATTACGACGCCTCATCACAGACAGCAATTGCGACGCGGACAACGGGGCCGTCGAGCTCGTTTCGTCG
The DNA here is from genome assembly GCA_000444245.1 of Botryllus schlosseri. Taxonomy (NCBI): domain Eukaryota; kingdom Metazoa; phylum Chordata; class Ascidiacea; order Stolidobranchia; family Styelidae; genus Botryllus; species Botryllus schlosseri. The sequence continues at coordinate 5,894 of ATSW01010772.1, forward strand.
TCGGTATTTGATTTTCGATCTTCTGCATCCAAGAACGTAGGGTCATGATCAAAACTACCGAATGATCCTAACGTTATAAATTTCAGTCCATAGACTTGGGGCTGACGTTTGGAGGCCATGATTCTGAGCTATTTTCACAGCAGCTTGGTAATGGGATTCGATTACCTTGCCCTTTAGACAGGGGCACTGCATAACAATTTTGGCTCAGCGCGACCGGTATAAGCTAAGTTATTGGAATTGAAAGTTTTGGATTTGAAAAAATAGCAACAACCGAATGTAGTCCCAGAATTATCAATTTAAAACTCAAGCAACTTCGTTTCCACAGGTTGGAATTGAGACAAATAAGATTTGCATTGTTTCTGTATACAACTCAACAATTTCCTGGGCTAGCAAGTGAATTTTGACAGGAAAATATTAATTTTTCCATAATAAATTCAAAATTCTCAAGCCCCAATAGCTTCATTTCTGCCGGTTGGAATTGAGCCATATTTGGTATGCAACGTTTTCTTAGCCGACCCAACAATTTTATGAAATAGACGAAGCAGTCAGTGACGAAGTACTTTAACTATTTCGGAACACTCCAGTAGGTTTTGCCTTGCACTACTTACTTGTGCTGTCACATTTTTTGAGAATAATTCCAGCTCTCCTTCGCATTTTTAGGAAAAACCACTTACTTTTTGGACTTTGAATTTGGTGAAGTAAAACATATTTTTGACGAATGTTTGTATAAGTGAGATGTTACTTTTCCTTCTACTTGAGGACCAACGATGATTACTTTGACCATCTCTGCCTATCGTTACGAATTGATATCCGGTTTCGTCACAGATTGAATAAGAATCGTATACAATAGAATACGAACCATCGTTGAAGGTCTTGAGGTGGGCGGCTTGGAACACGTCGTCTTTGCGTTTCTCCGCTTTCAATATCGCGCTGTCATCCTTGTCGAGGACTTTCTCGAGCTTCGTATTCCCAAACCGGGGCCTGAAACGAAGACTGGCAATGGAAAAAGCTACTTAATCCACAAGTAACAAACCATTGTGCTGATGAGCATTCAAAAGAAGATTGCCCTGCATGGCAAACAAAGGTTATGGTCGGGTCGCGAGGAACTCAGACAATATTACCAAGCACCTTCGACTATTGTTCATTGTAAATTTTGAGGAGACTATAGTTATGGCAAGAAATACCTGTTACACAGCTACTTCGTAAATTGAGCGATGCTGACATCCCCGATTCCAGCTGAGCACCAGGTGCATTTGTGGATCGTAACGGGCTGTTTTGCCCTCGCGAGACCTTCATACCAAGCTGCTACTCTTGGTTTTCAATCAGTGGTTCTCAAATAGGGCACCAGCGATACCGTGCATGCGATTGCGGCATCGAAGGGAGCGCTAGCTACAAATTGGGCGATTTGGGGGTTCTGATAGATGAAGGGGGCGCTGAGAGTAAACGAAGGCGGTATGGAATATGCGAGGTGCTTGGGAAAATCCGTAAATTATTAGTTCCCTCTGCCAAACGAAGTCACATTTATGAATATACGAATACGTGATAACAGCGTTTGCCATACACGGTGCAGTCAATCGAAAACCCTTACCAACGATCAATCTAACTAGGAACATACTAATTATTCAGTGACACTTTATGAGTGCAAGTTATGATCTAACATTCAAATGCATCTACAATGAGAACGATGATGTTCTAAGCGCATATTGCAACAAAACGAGCGGTGATTGCATTGTACGATTGTTTTCACAAATTGGGTATGGGGGCGTTCGACACCTGGTTTGCGGCACAATGGGGCGTTGTGTAAAAGACGTTTGGGAAACCCTGTTTTAGATCAGTGTCTTGTTGTCTGCACATCAAGTCTATAACAAGCGATCAATCCGAATTACTTTGCATTTGACGCGGCCGGCCGCCCGGTCGGATATCGGTACTGTCTCCTCGATAGTTTCAAATTCCTGACAGATTCCTTCGCGACTCTAAAACGTAACAAGTAACGGGGTAGAATCTTTCTGCTGAACACAGCAGCCATAGTCCTTTCACCTCTCCGCTTCGACCTCGACCAACGCATAGTCTGGGTGAGCGCTGTCCATGATTGTGTTGTGCTGCATGGCGCTGTGTACTCCTGGAAGGCAATTTCAAAGTTCCGCTACATTTTTGGAGCACTCGTGTATGTTTTGCCTACATATGCTACTTGCTCGAATGGACATGACTTCACTGCTATTTCACAGTTTTCATTGTTATAAGCAAAGCTAGAGTAGTGCTTTCTTGCTTACTTGGACTTCTAGTACAAATTTATGATGTTACTTCTACTTGAGTACGAACGATAACTACTTTGACCACCTCCAAATCATCGATAGCAGCCAGGAATTGAATACAGTGGCAGTGATATCCACTTCGTTTTAAGGAAAGACGGAACCATTTATAAGGCTGATTGGGCTGAGAGTCGGAAATATTATGTCGTAAGTTTTCAAGAGCGGGAGAAACAGTGGTTAATGCAGAACTCGAGTTACGAGTCAAATTTTATCGAGTGGCGATTCACATTTTGATGACCTCAAAATATTTCCTATTCCCTCGATCCTAAATCACTGGCAATGCCCACAACAGAGCCAGGATTGCCAACAATTAGAATGGATCGGAGAATCGCGACATACCGGCCCGTTTGAACAACCGATGCAGCACGTAATCGTCTGTCGCCTTCCGACTTTTTTGCTCAATTTCTTCGGCCGCGCCCCGGTTGGATTTGTAGGCCTCGACCGACGCCAGATTCTTTACCGTCTCCCCTTCTACCACTAAACAGAAGAGGCATGCTTAAATAATTTTGAAACATTTAATTGACATATGTTCTGGAGCTATACACAATATACCAAGAGACTAGATTGCTCTTTTGACAATTGCAGCATTCTGGAAGCGCTGCTGGCTACAGAGGAGAGGTAATTCCATATAGTTAATAGATAGCACAACGAAGCATATCTTTAAGAACTACTCGTAGAAAATCTGTAATTGTGACAGTCTGCGACCGTTACAAACATAGGCGCCGACTTACGAGGTTACGAGGTGGCGCAGCCACCTCGTGACCATATTTACGAGGTGGCGGCCACCTCGTACAAAATGCCCAAACGTCCAAGTGATTTGTGACCAATAACTAATAATCACGCGACCTCGTTAGAGACGTCGTCGAGTTCGATACGCGCATGTGCCAGGCGCGAAGCCAGGGGGCTTTCGGGGACCGAAACCTTTTGAAACGCGAAACCACGTCATTTTGAAACGACCATTCTAACTCTAATATTCAGTTGCAATTCAATAATTGTATTATCATTGTTCCGCGGGTCGATTTACGAGAAGCATGTTGTCAATTAGGGAGAAGATTCTGTGATGATCTTTCGCTGAGATGGTCGCGAAATTTGGACATTCATTACCGTGCGCGTGGCAATCGTCGCTAGCCGATTTATCGCGCCTCGAACAAGCCTGCATCTGCAATAGGCCCAGTTCAGTTCACACTTTACCGTCGCTTGCCTGCGCAATCGCATCTGTATTGGCGGCTTCGGCCTGGCGTACACGATATCATCGCTGGTATATACATTATACATGAGCATGAGCTTGAGCATCTGCGATAGGCCTGGTGCGAAAGATACCATTGCTGGCTTACATATCGCGTCTCGGACCTAGCATGCTTTGGATTTTATCTCTCGCTGGTTCGGAGACAATGCGGTCGAGTTTACGCTAATTGGTGATTGTTTTATGTTACATTGATTAAAGAGCGACATCGCAAAACTGAATAACATCCAATCGCTGCAAAGAGACTTTAACGTGCGTAATTGATTTCCGCTAATACTTGAACGTAACGATCAGAAGATGTGTATCATGGCTTGAGTTCTAAAAGACTACACAGGTCTGAACTACCTGAAATCAGTGCCGTCAAGTTCGGACATTTTGATTTGCCAAAACTGTCATTGGGGCTGCGTAATACGCGCGCGTATTTAATTGTTCGACAGAGATCAGGGACTCTCTAATTGACAGCACTTCCGGACTCTTTGGCAAGCTTATCATACGCGTAAAATCGTCAACATGAACACCATCCTAGATCTCCTCTCCCGACCATTCGCCCAAATAGACGATCTGCTTTTCTAAAATCTAAATGATGTGCGCCCGCTTTCGTTTACAAAACCATTCTTAAGCTAGCTAGCTTCGTGCGATAGTCTTCGTAATCGGAGCGCGAAATTGGAGGGTGTGTTGGTGTGTGCCTCCAAATTGGAATTCATTTCTGCGCATATTCGTTTCTCTAAGAAGGCTTTGCCAGTGAGATTAATCTGGAAATGCAGCAATACCGCTTAAACACCGATATAATGAGAAAACAATTGACGCGACGAAAGCTGCTCAATACTATGTCAAACTCAAAACCCATTCGTAGCGATACTGATTAGAATACACACTTTCTCGTTTGCAACCATCCATATTTTTTGTTTTCTACTTGATACATTCGTACTCCGAAATTGTCGCACGAAGTCATTTTTCAGTGTTCCTTTCGTTATTAACGTGCAGTAGGCGATGCCATGCCATTGTCAAATATTGATGCATAACGAGATTCTGGGTGGCACAAATTCTGATTTTAATCGATTCGTTTGAACAGGGAACCTTCTATATTCCGATCAACCCGATTGCTGGATGTACTCGTATCGAGAACAACAATATCGAATATTAAACTATTGGGCATTTGGTAGCCGGTGAATTTCTATTGATAAGATCGCGGCATGCGCAGTGCGCACGGAAGTGGAATTAGTTCTAGCCCAGGGGTATCCAACCAGCGGCCGTAGAAGGAAATTTGTGCAGCCGTCAACACGTAATTCAATTAGTTTGTGTTGGCGGCCATCGACATGCAAACTGAATTTACGAATTGACCGATGTACTCCCAAAATGCTTCGCGAACGTAAATCGAAAATGTACCAATGCCGCCAAAATCGTTGTTTTAATCGACAAAAAATTGCCGCGATGAAAGCTAATCAACGCGAAGCCAGAAATCGCAAGAGACAATTGCTGATTGGCTGCGCGATTTCGCGTTTGTAATCATCGTTATTGTCTGCTTGAAACCTCACGTTCGAGAGTTGTCATGTGTTAATTGCGAACTTGCCAGGCCAGTGCGTAGCGTATTTAGTTACTCACATTACAGCGCATTGCGCGTGAATAACATTGATACAACTCCAAATTCTCAGTGACGTAAATTATGATTTCTGTTAGGTGAATTCCGTCGGACAGACTAGTAGCGCAGTTATATTTTCGTACGATCGTACTCGTATCGTTTTAAGATTCCATTTAATAACTCGACTGCATGGTTTGATATGAATGGTCACAGGGCAGGTAATAAAACGCCACACGAATGGTTTAAATAGTTTAACACTGCACGTAAACCAGCGGCATGTAGTAAAGTGCGTTTTAGAGCGACGATGACGTCATCGACATGGAACAATTATGACGTCACAAGACTTCGCCACCTCGTAAAAAAATAAAAGTCGGCGCCTATGGTTACAAAGTAAGATCTCTGGATTCGAGTGAAGCGCGTTCATGAAAATGTGATCACAGACAACAGGGCCAGAAACTGTCTTTTGTCCGTTTGAATAAACGTATTAGGAGTGAAAAATGAGTATGTTATGGATGCGAAGTCTTCGATATCACACAAGAGTTTTAAAAAAAGTGACTTGAATCTGACTTGAACTCAAAAATGAACAGCAACACTGTGTTGTGACTTGGACTCAGACTCGAATCTCCACACTGTGACTCCGACTTGACC
>ATSW01010776.1:0-11357 GCA_000444245.1 Botryllus schlosseri
AATAGAAAAACAATGATGAAGCCGTCGACATTTAATTCAGTTAGGATGTGTTGGCGGCTGGCAATATGCAAATTGAATGTGCGAATTGACTCCCAAATTAATGAGCGGGTTGAATTATTCTATAAATTTTCTTCGCGCTACGCGTGGTTCATGCGAGTCGATTTTCGATTTTAATATAGTTGTTTCCTTAGTAATCTGAGATCCACAGTACAGATGCGAACTGCAGAGGTAAAACTGCAGAGGTAAAATTGATGCGTTTCATAAAGAAATACCAATTTGTAATCGTGTTCTCCTCATCACGTAGGGAATTTGTTTCTCGTAGGCTTACGTTTGGGAGAATCTAATATGTTTCCACTATACCGACAATCCTGATGGGAGATCAAGAAATAACAGCATGAAATGAAGGGGAGTAATAGCAATTATCCCACCCAAAGATGCAGCACATCAATAATAACTTTCGAAGACACCCCCTGCATCGACTCAACCGATGAATCTGATCACATGGGTTGAGCAAGGATAAATATTTGATTGTAATTTGTGAAACTATATTAATATTGATGACGGAATTCACTCCTGGATACGAAAAAAATTCGCGCATCCCGTGCCTGTTCATAACATGGCTACTCACGATTTCGATGCGTATAGTAAGCCAATATCAGTAAATACATTAGTCCGTAGTTCACCAGCAATTGACATGGACAGTTTAACTAGGGTTTTTGGCCTCCAGTTAGTTCATTACGACTTTGCACTGGAGTGTGGCCGTAGGCTCTACATAAGCAATAGAAATGCGTCAGTGAATAGCAAAAAGTTTGGCCACCCCTGTTTTAGTGGCTGATCAAGTGTTGTCAGGTGTCGTGCACAGCTCATATTTCAAAATAGAATGAAATTGATGATCATGATATTTGTAATTGTATCTGTATTTCTCCAATAACATATTATTTCTTTTGTGGTAACTGTGTTAGAGATCACAGCGTTGTACTGACGTATAGAGTTATCAAAACGTGTTTTTTAAACTGCGTTGTCTATTTTTTTCTCGATATTGAAGTCATGCGGCCCGCGGCCTCTACGAATTTTAATAAGTGGCCCGCGACTCATTTTGAGTTGGCGACCCCTGCAATACTCAATTCTAATAAGTAGTTAAGTAGAGATACACGCTTCACAGAGATGCTCAACTATTCATTGTTGAATCTCAAGTGCAAGCACCGGTGATACCGTGAATTTTTAATTACATTCACGTAAAGATAGCTATTGTCAAGACCTGTCAGAACCACTTTAAGTGGGAGACAAAATTGATCGGACACAGAAGTAGCAAAGTAGATTTTGGAAGAAGATTAAGATAAGTCGTGACAAGTTATTGCTTTCAAGATAGCAACCCGCGTCTTCGTGACTGATGCAGAGAGACTGATGGGGCGGCAAGTAAGAACGAAATTAGAAAGCACATTATCTTACCGTGATACAGGGTCTAAACTGCTAGGCTAATAACACAATTCGACTGCTAATTCAACTCTCATGTACATCGCATTGGTTAACATGACAATGGCCTTTGGTAAACGTGTAGTGTACCAGAAACTGCTGAACATTTATGCTAGGGATGGTGTGAACCTCTGAAAAGTTCAGGTTCGTGTGAAAGCGAGCGTGAACCTATGGCGTCATATTGCTAATTACAACCTGTATTTCAGTGAAGTGCCAGAAGTGGTCAAAGTAGTCAAGAAAGCTACTCAAGTAGAAGTAGAATTAGCGACGAAAAATCTACTCAAGTACGAGTAGAAGTACTTCCTCCATGAGCAACCTAAAACTACTTGAAGTAGAAGTAGAATTGATTGACTTTAAAAGTACTCATGTAAGTAAGTAGTTGTGAAAACGATCCTAATTCGTTCACATGGATTGTAAAAAGGTGCAAATTGAGCTATGTGAAAGGTGATGAGCTTGATTCACATTGATGCATACCAGAAGGTATCAAATTTTCGATAGCATAAGCATTCGTCCACATCATGGGATGAAAATCATAGTAGTGATATGGAAATGCGATACTAATCCTCTGTTTACTCAAACAGCACGTTTTAGAAAATATCATGGTATTGCACATTCCCCAATATTATAAGGCCTGTAGTTTAGTCGAAGAGCAATACGGAGATGTTGTGTTGGATACGGTGTAAACACTTTGTGCGATTCGTAAACTTTATTTAAAAATATGGTGGACCGTAAAAATGCTATATTGATTAGCTTTATTTATGGAAATTGAAGGCATTACTACACTTGCTTTTATACTTCAACATGTACGTTATCCAGACAAAAGAAGTGATATAAATTAGAAATCAAAATATATGGTATTGGGAATTGAAAGTGAAATATAAATCTAAAAATGGAACATGTATTTAATGTCTTTAGTCCAGACAGTTTCGAAGGTTGGTATGCTAAATCAGCTCTAAAACTAAAAAATGTCGGAGTCCACTTTTCCAGATTAGGACACGACAAGGACAGCTAGATTACGATATGATAAGTAAATGCTAGATTGCGAAACATCAGTTTCAAACGTTATGATAAGCCATATATACTGTGATGAAATATTTGATATGGTGAATTGCGACAATGCGGTGTGAACGGAACCACGCCAATCCGCTTTCACCGATACTTTTGTGAGATCATACTGGATACTCCGCATTCACTGCGCGCGAGGCGCGACGAAAATACTGGGATTAACTCAATTTTTATGAAAATTAAATGTCGATACTCCTTGAAAACAGCCCCGAAATTTCTCAGGCTATCTTCCTGATTGGAGGATGAAACTACATCTACTTGACAAACTGAAAATAGCTAAAAGTAAGTAAGTATATCGCAAAATATCATGAAGTAGAAGTAGTGAAATTCAGATCTACATGAGTAAGTACCGGAAGTAGAGCAAAACTACTTGAGTACTTCGAAAAAGTAGAAGTACTTCGTTACTGACCACTTCTGGAAGTGACATATTAATGTACACGATACCGAGCGACGACTCAGGCCATATTGCTTAAGTACATGCTGACTTTTTAAGCGCCACGAAATGCATCAACTGGAGCAATCAAATGATAAAAAAAATCCTGTAGAATTAATGTCTTCGGTCTCTTCGCCCACACTTTCGACGAGGACTTTCAAGTAGGTCATGATAGGGTATGGTATGGATGTATGGTATGGAACGAAATTTCGATATGGAATATGGAATATGGAAATCTGCAAGTATGGTATGTTATGGAAATTTCCTAAGTATGGTACGGAGCGTCTTTTCCATACCCATACTTTTTCCATACTTTGACAGTTTTTCCAAAACCATGACAATGATCATTCTTTCGATTTGTCAAATTGATTGCATACCTCAGAAAATCGCTCACTGTATATGATCATAACTCAAATTGCGATTCATGACTCACCCATCCCGGTCAACATCAATTTGAAGACAGCAAAGTTGTGCAACGCGTATATGAATGAAAATAATATTATTGATAATTATTTCAATCTAAATATCATAAAAACGAATTACACTCGACCGCAGTCGCGTCACAAATTGCATTTCGCTTATCGCAACTTCCACTCCGTAAACTACCAAGGGAGTTTTGAAGACGGAAACTCCATGAGAAGGTAGAAGTTACAAGAATATTCTTATCAATTTGTTGAACTTGGGAAATATTTTCTGCGTTTTAGGGGGAAGATCGTCAAGCAATATCTATTAGACATAGCCGTCATTGCAATTCAAAAATATATAGCTTGTCTTGGAGCGACGTTACGATATGCAGGCCTCCAACACGCAACTTCATGCAATCTGGTTATCTCTGGTAAAAGAAAGGACATTCTGATGTTGGCTAATGAAGCTAACCAGTGTGACCCACGAATTGGCCGAAAAAACGGACATATGATCAGCTGTAACAAAATGATGGTAGTGATGTAAAAATATATTCCAATGCACTGGTTTCCAACCACCGGCGGGGAATTTCCCACTTGTGGGAATTTAGGCGCTTCTGGTTGGGAATAGACTCACTTGTCAATAAATCTCTAAATTATTAACCATCTGTATGAAATGCCCATGGTATCTTTATTATTTATTAGCTCATTTGCAATTCAGCAATTAGTATTATCAGTGCCTCCAATTAGTGAAAATCAACTGGACAGCGGCACGCGATCTCCGTCATATAGGTTGTTATTCATTCGCATGCGAAATGGTGTGATTGAAATCACGTGATTCGTAATAATTAACGAGATTTTTTCCATAACAAACGAAAGATTTTGACCTGAGAAACAAAAATTTTGACATTATTGTGACCTTAAAAAACTTAATTTTGAAAAAATATTGACCTCATGTATGTGAATTGCGTGCTTTCCCACATATTGTTAGGATTGTACTACTTATCTTCATTTCTGGTTGGAACTGTCTGCCCGTACGAAGTAGTTTCACATGAAAAAAAAAAATTTGGACAGGAAAACTGACAATTTTTACATGACAAAAACTTTTGTTCAACGAAATCTGGACCTATGAAGAATTCCAGTCGTTACATCACGCATTATGGTAGAGATAATATGTATTTGTTCTAGTACAACGAAAGATACTGTCTTACTAAGTAGCTTGCGGGTTCATTGGTGCATTGAGGCTGTTTAAATGGATAATTTCATCCAAAATAATTAGAATAGAAACGCCGGCACATTTCCACACATCAAAAATTGAATATCACTTAAGAGGTTGGGCAAGTTGCGAAAGTAAGGAAAAAGTATCGAATATGGTATGGAATAATTTTGCTATGTTATGGAAAATTGTTAAGCATGGCATGGAACGATTGAGGCGGGTACGGAGTATGGAAAATTCCCATTCCATACCGTACCACGCCCTGCTTGCAAGGGAATACAAGTTTATGCCTTAACGGTCCATGCCAGACCAGACAATGTGTTCGGCGTCTGACTATTGCTACAGTGATATTGAGCTGAGCGTAAAATGGGTTTCTATACTCGCTACCGACATTACGCCGTTAACAAGTTATACAGTAGCCAATATACCAATCGCACGTTTTAGGTTTTCATGATGCAATAAACATATCAAATCAAGATGGATCTCGTACGCCTGCTAGATTGTTTACATCAGACAACGGCGTATACTGTATATCAATTCCATTGATTGGTTGAATAAGCTTCATTCGCTGACTACATATACATACAGGTATAGCATAATTCGCCGCCGATGCCGTGCGATTGCGGGTCAAGCTCACACGAGAGTCACTAAATATGCAAAAAATGGAAAGCGGGATATTTCGAGCAAACTTTTCTAAAGAAGAAAGTGAAGTTTCTGCGATTGGCAAAGTGTATGCTCGTTTAGTGTTGATTCTTTTAATGCTGCCAGCGCCATGCATGGAGTGTCCGAAAGTTGAATTGCAAAGAATTTCAACCAAATATGTTATAATAAACGTGAAAAAGTGTAATATATGACAAAGGTCCAAGGTGCAGAACCTACCAAGGCTCGTTTGTGAACGCGAACCTCTAATTTTCTGAGGTTCACACACAAAACGCGAACGTGAACCTCACGTTCACACCATCCCTAATTTTTGCTATCATGTCAACGATGCGATCACCAGATGCAGTTTATACCATAGCTGAACGTAACAGAGCCGTTTTGTTTACGTGGAATGTCTATTATATCGGATCAGCACACGATTATTCCGATCGTGTAATTTGTTGCACAGAGTCCAATAAATGATTCCAGACTCGCTCATAGGCCTGGGTTCCAAACCTCAGCAGTCAAGCATCATGGAATTGCGTACATACATACATGCATAAAAATATCTCACTCCTGAAATTGAAGCGCGCTATCTCACTTCTCTTTATTACCAAGCAAGACATTTAGAGTCATCATGTTGGCTTCACGAACTTTTTGAGCAGGCTAGTGGTGTAAGCAGCCGGAAAACATAGTCGCTTGCGTTAGAAGCGAAAGTAGATACGTACAAGTTTAACATTGTATATTATGTCTTCCTGATATTCTAACCTGAACAGTCAAAAGTCTCCACTTCTTCCTGGGCCTGTCATGATAAACCTGATGATATGGGCATGTCGATTGAAATTTAACCCGAGCTCTTTAGGTTAGAGCTAAAAACTCACTACAATGCGCGACACAACATATCACACACAACAAATACTGCTAACCGGCACGTTACGAGCGTCTTTCTGATCTAGCTTTCCATACGCGCTATCAAACAATCAGGGACTCTTAATAATGCCGGGAATTGCGGAAATACGCAACACATCATACAGTACACACGCGTTTCTTACACCGTCTCGTAACAGAAAATTAAAAGCAACGACAGGGGGATGCGAGGTTCATGTTACAATTCGCGTGAACTGCCACCTTTCATATTTCCGCACCGCCTAATACTGAATGAGAGGAATGAAATGTAATAACTCTTCGATGGCCAAAACCGGGTTGTATACGCACCACTGTCGTATTTTCTGTTACCACTGTACAAAAATAGAGACGTCGTTACGCGTCAATGCGTCACAAGAACAGAGGTGGTCAGTAGCACATAGCGCTTCTGCTTTTTTTCTGAGTACTCAAGCATGATTCGGAGGTTTGAAAAACGAATCCTTTTTAGGACTTTGGATTTTGTAACACATACAGTAGTTCTGGGATATGATTCCATAACCTTTATAAATGAACTTGTCATAGTTAGCAGGCGAAATGGACCCCGTGTATGACGATAACTGAATATCATTGCGACAATTGCACCAATTTGTTGTGCCTTTAATCATTTTTCGTTAGTAGCAAAGATACACCCTTGTCATATCGAACGTATCGCTGTACATCGAATACTACAAGTATGACTTGACAAATCGACCTTTTGAAACTGCTTACATGTTTTGTTTGCAGCCCTGCTTTCACTTGAAGTAGTTTTGACTTGTCTGGGAAATCATTTGTTCTATTAGTAATTATTACTTCCGCTTCCGCTTCTTTTTGAGTACAAACGATAACTAATTGGATCACCTCCGTTTATGCTATATTTTCTGATTTTCTCCCTATCTCTGTTCACTTCACAGACCGTAACTACGGACTAGCATCTTCCCGGATATCAATTAACGAATGTTGTGTTCCACAATGCAATGCTATACGCCATTGTAAGTAACAGCGAAGTATGGAGCGTCACTAAATGCTTCCTTACCACTGGATGAATGAACTCATATAACGGAGGAATTAGTTGCGTTACGTCGTTTTGCGGCTTGAGAAGCAAAGGTTATTCGGGTCGGGCGGTAATTACGTTTTTAAAGATCGGTAAGTTCACACTGACTTTACACTATTTGCGTCTAGAAACTACAAATAGATTCCCCATTATGGGAAATTGGTCGCTTTTTTATACTATGAAGCTCTCTTTCCTGTAGGCGCCTCGGACATACGGTCCACTGGTCGCATACTCTCTGAGATATATTACTGAGTAGGCTATGTTAATGAATGTTAGTCGCCACCAGCATTTTCGTGAGTGTTGGGATGTGTATCAAGAACTTTGACCACATAAATATAGTCCCTCAAACCCACGTAAGCTAGCTAACAGTGCTGGTCTTAATGATTCGCGCATTCGCCAATCTGAATGGAGTATTAATTCTACTGTTTCGATATTTTAGAGTACTGAAGTAGTACGCTACTTGCCACGAAGATTTGTATTATCAATAATTATAGTTTTGATGCTATTTACCACTGTGGAAGGTTGTTTCCGGTACGTTTGGGTGATTACGATATATGTCCACTATACCGTCAATCGTGATGGGGGTCAAGAAATAACAGCATGCAACAAAGTGGCTAATAAACAATTGGCCCACCCGAAGATGCATCATAATTTATAACTGTCCCTAAATTTTCGAAAACACCCCCTCCATCAACTCTACTGGTGAATATGCTCACATTGACTGAGAATGGATTAGTTTTTGATGGTAATAAGTGAAACTAATAATATTAATGTCGAAATTCAATTGTGAATCAGAAATTTTTCGCTTTTCGGGCGAACATGGCGAATCCCAGTAACCGTTCATAACATGGCCATTAACATTGACGATGTCAGTGCTTATAGTAAGTAAGCCAATATGCATAAATAGATTAGTCCGAAGTTGGAAATGGACAAAGACAGATTAACTATTGATATTTGGCGCCCAGTTAGTTCATTACGACTATGCCCTGGAATGCGGACGTATATGCTACACGAGAAATCGAAATGCGGCCGTGAATAGCACACGGGTTGGCCACCCCTGCTCTAAAAATACCAAATGACCTGTAATATGATGCAGAACAGGGGTTATATTCTGTGTGGTCGGAAACAATGCACAATGCGCATAATTTAACGAGTCACGTTATTCAGGCTGTTATGACGTTGAAATGAATGATACTAAAATACTCGACTCGATTCCGAATCAATCACGTACTCGATTTGGCCCAGTCCAAATAACTGAGGCCAATTTGTTCATAGCTAGTTTGCCGTCAGGAATTATGCGTCATGAATTCAGTCACAGTTTATAGAAAGTTGTCAGTCATGCCCATACCCAACATTGAAAAGGATAGAAACAGGTAAAGAGGTAACAACGCGTAGCGTAGCCATGCTCATGTATAGGCATTCCTTGTGCTCAGCAATTTTTTTAGCGTTCAAACAATATCAATGTTAATTCGATGGGATTTTAATTATATAAAGGTAATTTTCGCCCATTCGACAAAATGGCGTAAACAAGATAGCGTAACGATGAAGCGTCCTGGTTTTTGACCTGTCGTGGGTTCGATCCCCGGCCGGGTCAGACCAAAGACCTGATTAGTGACATTGGTGTCCATGACTTCTCCGCTTGGCGCTCATGCATTACAGGGATAGCATGGACGGGTGGTGCAAGACTTAGAAGGCCGAACAAGGCTATATCTGCAGCTTCCTTGTCCAGCAGCATATGCACAATGCACATCATGCACTAATGGTATGCATATGCACAGATCGAGTGTATTTATATCACCAGTCGGTATATATGCCGCAAAAACATCGAGGACAAATATAAACTACGTCCTTTCCCTTCCTTTCCTCAATATAATTTCATGAACCAATCAATAAATCAATCGCTTAATTTCGTATTTGAGCATGGGCAATCTGAGCATATATATTGCCTCGAAAGAGCCTATATGTGATCCGTGATTATGTTACGAAGGTTACATGCAGTGTTGGGAATTGGGATCAAGTCACGGGTCACAAGTCATCTAGAGTCATTCCACATTTCGACTCGAGTCAAGTCAAGTCAATCGATTTTTGTAGGTGTCGCGAGTCAAGTCAAATTGCTTTTTTTTGTCTACGAAGCATCATTCATATTCATTGCATAATTTTGCCAGCTGTTTGGAATACGGACAGAGACCCCATTTATTCTGAATCGAGTCGAATATAGAGTTGAATATACACCCAAAAAGGCGTCGCATCGCTCACGCATAACTGCTAAACGACGTCAGTAACGTATAGCCCCAGTCTGTAATTATCAGCCAGAATACAGTACCCCATAAAGATGAAAAAACGATATGATACAATAATCTACCCAATTGCACATCTATGATATACTGTTTAAGCCTCCTCCAATTGTTGATGAGTTATACAATACATACGTTTAAGCGATATTCGTTAGATTCATATCATACAAGAGGGTTAGCTATATGAACCGTTTATAGAAGAGAGATACATTGGTAGTAGATTACTTCACGACTAGTTTACGACAACGTAAGCTGGAAGCTGCCAATCACTGTGTTTGCGGCCAACTTATTTGTGATAAAACAATGGAGGCTCGATAAAACGCGCAGTCATTAATTGATTGGTTGCGCTCACCAGCGGATCGTTAAGAATCAGGGCTTACACGAAATACAGCGATTTAGGTGACACTGATCACTTGAAATTTGCTCGTAAATTTTGCTTCGACTCACGAGTCAATCCGTATTTCTCAAGCGTCGAGTCAAGTCCAGTCAACTTTGCAAAGTGACTCGAGTCAAGTCAAATCATACGGAAAAGTTGACTCGAGTCATCCCAACAATATGTTACCAATATACTAAAAGCCCTTCAAATAGTGATGAATAGCAAATCTAATTTCTGGCAGTGTTTCCATTTACCCCATTCGGCTCGCAGGGTATCAGAGGTCTCACATCCAGGCAGAAACTCGACCTCAGTTAGACATGTCTATCGTGCCAATCACTACTGCTAAATGTAATGCCCTCATCCATAATGCATTCAAACCGACAGTACACCGAACAAAAATAATGCACTATGTGTAGCTGCATCCGAATATATACTAGTATCGTATTCATATTTCGTCTCCCAGAATATCGTAAAGGCACGCTAAATGCTTACCTCTTTTCGTCCCCAAACTCGGAATAATACGGTCCGGCTCGGACGACGAGAGCCTACTATTGTGACACGCCATCAGAAGTGTGCCATTTGGCCAATATTTCGTGTTCTAATTTTCGACCAATAACGTTTGTGTTATCAATCATTCACAAACAACGACTCTAACTTGGCCAGATGGCCACCACATTGTCTTCAGTACGGATGGCATATCAGCAATCAATCAATCACATAATGTATTTCGCGAAATCTGTCACCTGTAGATATCCTGAATCTTGGTGCTGAACTGGAGTTGAGCTAATAAACAATATGTACCCGATCCAAATTACCCTTCTTTCTACGCATTTGTGAATAATGTAAATTCCATAAGGAATAAATACATTGTTCCGATGTTGTTATATCCCAATAACGTTTCACAGCAATCATGGATCTTAAATGCACCGGAGAGTTACCTTTATATCGAATGTACGTACTATCCTACCACTATAACAGTATGCCCTATTTTGCACAATTATGCCTGAGAAAATAAGCGGCAAAGTGAGCTCGTTATGCAATTTATGATTTCAGCTGAAGCAAGTCGGTAAAGCCAATAATCATCCATAGCATGCGTTGAACGAGGGAGAAACTAAGCCTAAACATCCTGGAATTTACCCAGAAAAAGCGAAATCGGCAAAACTCTGTCGGAAACGTGGTCGGGAGCAACATGGAGCTATGAACGGCTGATGTGTAAGCAATTATGTAATGTTGCGTATTACTATAGATTGCTGTGCAGGACGCGAGGCGTAACGATGTATAATTCACGGGCCCGCAGAAGGTCAATGGTTGGGAATGACTTGCTTGCAGATAGGGTTGCATTTAAAACAAATGGTTGTTTAAAACATGTTTTAAATAGTGTTTTAAATAAAGGCCTTTTACCAAAAAAAATATGTTTTTTTCAAGTTGTATGATTATGCCAACATTGTATGAATACTAGGGATGGTGTGAACGTGAGGTTCACGTTCGCGTTCTGTGTGTGAACCT
>ATSW01010777.1:0-11793 GCA_000444245.1 Botryllus schlosseri
CAGTAAACTGCCCGCACCGTGTTTTTCAATTGCCTTTATTGAAATTCCTATTAACTGTGACGTCACATTGATCCCTCATTCAATTCATAATAGTTGGTTGTTAGCAAAAATCATCTTCTCAGTCTCAGTTAGTCAGTATTGGCTACAGCAGGGGTGGCCAACCTGCGGCCGTAGAAGGAAATTTGTGCGGCATTGGACACGTAGTTCAATTAGTATGTGTTAGCGGCCGTCGACTGCAATTCGAATTAACGAGTACCTCCAGCTTTCTTGATCGATTTTAATTAATCTTGAAATTTTCTTCGCGCTGCGCGCGATTCAATGTGGCTTTATTTTTCAGTTTTAATATAGTACAGTGGTTCCTAGAGTTGTCCATAATTTGGAAAATCTCAAAAAAGATGCGTATCCATGCCTCATTCTGTAGATTATTGATAAAAAAACATCAATGAACTTGCAATAAGCTCACGGGAAAGTCGTTAACATTTGTCTAAATACGTTTGAAAGTAGCTGCCGTAGAGTGGGCGTGTTAGCGACCATAGAACGGCGAGAAGACTAGTAATAACGAAATCACGTCTCTTGATTGGTTGATCAGCAATGCTTGAATGGTCACGACCACAGCGGCTTGCTGATTATGTGCTTATACTAGTTCGAGAAGTTCGCTAACGGCAATGATTCTGTAAGCGCATTGTACGTTGGTGATTTAATAATAAAATGAGACATCTGGTCATTGAATGTTTTAGTGTTAAAACTAGGTACCGATAGCTTTAGTGCAACAATAGCCTATTGCAGGCATGACAGAGGTGAAACAGCGAATGATTGTGAACTTATAGAAGTAAGTATAGATACCAGAAACAGCCTGCATATCTGATATGCTTGAGATTACACCAAGTGGTCCTGTTTTCTGGGTGCAGGTAAGGTATATTAGACATCGCCGAACTGGTGTGGCATACCATGTGATATGGATTCTGGACACAATCCTGTATGCTCAGAAGATATGTGGGCCGACCAGGTAGCTCTATTGGATTTCTGAAGAAGAGTGTAACTACCACACCGCTTCAATACATCCTTTTTGTGTCCATGTCTGGTTTGATTCAAGCATTAGTAGTGATGCAGCCGGTAATGATCTAAGATTCATTAAGGACATGCTAACCAATGCAAGCAAACTGTCTTTTTGCTGGCCCTACCAGCATAGTCTGTGCTTATCTTTAGACCTCTTTTCGCGGCATCATTGAGGACTTTGACAGCACTTGCGGGTATGATTCATTATTCTGCAATAATCTGACAAGTGCCAAGCATAAATGGCAGATTCATCCAGCCCTTACAGCATTCAAGACTTCAATTATATACCACGACAACAGCCTAATAAGATCAGACAAAGTAGTGTCAATGTCAAGCTCTATATTTGTATTCAATGATGGTACATGCCCTCTGAAACTAGAAATTCGTTTGCAACTTGCATAAGCATATTTTCCCGCTTGTTTTTGTGCTTTCCATCAATGAAATCAAGGCATACGGGCTACAACGGTTACCTTCACAATAAGCCATACAGTCATGTATTTAAAGATATTGTGAAGCAGCTGTTGTTTGTTCATCATGTGTTTCGTTACTCAACATGTTCTTAATTAATCCTAAATCATAATTGGCGGACCAACCTACAATGCGCTTACAGAATCGCCGCCGTTAGCCGACTCCTTGACCAGCTGATCAACAAGCCGCCAATGTCGTGATCATTGAAGCGTAGCAGATTAGCTAACAAACGCCGTGATTTCGTGATTACTGGTCTGCTTGCCGTTCTAAGGTCGCTGACACGCCTACTCTACGGCAGCTACTTTCAAACGCATTCAGACAAATGTTAACGACTTTCCCGTGAGCTTATTGCAGGTTCATTGACGTTTTTTAACTATAATCTATAGAATGAGACATGGATGGATACGCATAAATTTTGAGATTTTCCAAATTATGAACAACCCTAGTTGTTCCCGACCTTTTCCGTCTCGTGCCCCCCTTGGCCGATATTTGAGCTAAAATCCCCCCACCCTATGAAAAAGTTGCCTGTGACTAAAAAAATGTGCTTTTTAACGCGCAACTATTTGTTGACTGAGCAATTAATGGCCAAACATAGTCAGATATGTCCAAACTATGGCGAATGCGGACCGCACTAAACTTTGGTAAAGTACAGTCAAATTTGACCTGTTTTTGACTGCTGGTCGGGTAGACGCTGACGAAAAATAAATCTCCAAGTCCGCTTGCTATGGACTTGAGAGTTGAATCGATGAATTTGGTACGGTATGTTTTTCACTTTAGCTCACATATTGGCTTAAAAAGTTGAACAATTTCACCTGCGGCCTTGTGCCGAATTCGGCTTGACGTTTTCCTGCTTAGTAGCAATTTGGTCGAAAGGCTGTCGCGGAACAAACGAAATAGTCTCGTGAGCCTCACTTAACCCTTTTAATGTGGGGGGGTCACTGGTGACCCAAGTTCAAGTTCATCCTTCAATTTCTCCTAAGATATATGTCGAAGCGGACTGCTTTTGGTTTCCATGGAAAGCCTGCTATCTTCTAATTTATATGATACCTAATTTGAAGGTATAGGGCATGAAAATTCTCGAATACCGACGATCTTACATGAAGAGTTCGGCTGAAAATACCCATGCCTAAAATTTCCAGATATTTTCCGAGTGGGAAATATAGTCAGAAATTCTGCCAGAACATAAGAAGTCGACTTGTACGGTATTCTGTGTGATTTATCACCGTTTGGAATATCAAACTTTGTTCTGGGGAGTTTTCCGAGGGGGTTTGTTAATTGTGGTCACGCTTCGGTGATTTTCAAGAACATAGCCAAGTCCAAGTTCAAGACGGAAATGAGTCATAAACTGGTTTACTATGCCTGCAAACAGTGGGATATGACAAGAGAAAGTATACCACGTTGTTTCATGCCATTAACTGGGTGTAGGGGTCCGATTCGGTATTGATCTTGAACTTGACCATTATGACCACTCACTGACCACGCCCATATGTAAATTTTTCATGTATTATTGATTTTTCGATATCTGGCGAGCCGCGCGATTTACGGTCATGGTTGACGGCTTGTTTGAAACCAGGCAACGGTGGCTACGCACTGAGGCATCATTTTTGACTCTCAGACGCTATCCTGGGGGTCAATCGGGGGAAAATGAGAGTGAGAAAGAGATTTTTCAGAGAAAAAGTTTGTATATTTAGTCGTATAAAGAACCCTATATATGGCATGGGGTGTCGATCGAGGGTGAAAACGGTAGACGGCTTTACCCCGGCCAATTTTAAACTGGAACAGCTCAGATTAAGGTCTTGGTGAGGTCACGGTATGAATTTGAAAAGTGATGGTCAGTTCTGCAAAATCTGACCCCCCATTAAAAGGATTAATCATGGGGTGTAATATCTACGGATGGCATTCAAACATACACCTATAGTTTGAAATCCGCCAAAGAAACATACAGTTGTAAAGAACTAATTTCTACTTAACAGTTCTATACCATAAAAATCTAAAAACCTCGTGAACCCAGTGTATCTTCCGATACAATGCCAAAGTCAGATTCCCCTAAAAATTATGCCAGATTACCCCCTAAAAATTTAAAAATTCCCCCCAAGGGGGGAATTCCCCCCCCCCCCGGTTGGGAACCACTGATATAGTAAGACCCGTTGCAATTATAGCCCCACATTCCAGATTCCAGTTGTGGCAAGATAGCGCAGTGGTATAATCTGCAGCTGCATCACCAATGGGTGCAGGTTCGAGTCCGACCGAGGTCGACTTCAGAATTCCTATACCTAAGTGTTGGAGGTTTATCTAGGCTCCTCCTCGCCACCTCATTCGCGTAAGTCGTGTCTTACAAAAAGCCTAGAAGTGGCTGTGCTATAAGTCCGGCAGTTATGGAAAAAAAATTGAGAATATATCGGCCTGGTGTAAATGACCAGACCATAGTATAGTCGACAAACACCATGAATATCACAAAACAAACAACCAAAGAAATTACAGATTCGAACAGCAGAGGAAAATGATTCGCCCCACATCTAAATACCAACTCGGAATCGTGTACTCCTCACTATACCGACAATTCTGATGGGAGGTAAAGAAATAACAGCAGGCAACAAAGTGACTAATAACAATTGGCCCACCCGAAGATGCATCATCATTTATATCCTGCCCTAAATTTTCGAAAAAACTCAGTCATCAACTCTACCGGTAAATCTCATCACATCCATGGGCTGAGAAAGGATAAATGTTTGATAGGAATATGTAAAACTACTAATAATAATCACGAAATTTATCTGACAAAAGTTTCGCGTTTCGCGCGATAATATACAATCCCAATACACGACCAGTGATCACTCGCTTAGTCGAAAAGCACAATACCAACAAATTCTAAACGTCTGTCTTCAGGAAACCGACATTGACAGACCAATACTTTCGTTGGAATTCATTTAGTTCTCGACGCAGAAAAAAACGATCTTATAGGCACCCTCGTGCATAGAGCGTTGATGATATGTTCGGGTAACAAGCTGAGTTTTGAACTTGACAACATCCGCAAAATCTTACTTGATAACGGTTACCCTGAACACGTCATCAACCGCGGCATAGAGAGGAAATTAACGCAATCCAACGCAGAAAAGTCATCAGAGCCGAACGAACGAACAACCAAAGATGTTTATATCCATCTATCTTGGATTGGTCCCATTTCCACCCGCTTTGAAAAACAATTGATTTTTGCGGTCAAAGTGTTACGACACAGTCAAAACCAATGTGACTTTTACGACTACGCAACTGCCCCCTTCAACACGCAAAGACGTGCTCCCTGCACTTGAACAAAGTCCACTGTGATTGTGGCTACATAGGAAGAACGTCAAAGAGTCTGCAGGAACGCATAAACCAGCATGCCGCAGGTTTTATCCGAACACGTACATCAGGCTCGGTGAGAAGCTCACCCTTAACTCATCCGCATAAGCTTGATGCTGACAGATCAAAGGCCATTATTTCTGCCATCGGCAAACATCTATTAGATAATCCGATTCGTGCGAAAAATTATCGAGACGACAGAT
Source organism: Botryllus schlosseri (assembly GCA_000444245.1). NCBI lineage: Eukaryota > Metazoa > Chordata > Ascidiacea > Stolidobranchia > Styelidae > Botryllus > Botryllus schlosseri. The sequence goes on from ATSW01010777.1 coordinate 5,067, forward strand.
TTCGCGTCGCTGGGAGGGGCCGTTCACACTTCCATTTGTGTGCCTTCGAGTCGACTTTTATCAAAATACACCAACCCAAACTCTGTCAACAAAAGGAGTTCGTGTACCACCTGAAAATAGCACATTGAACGCTCTCTCGTTTGAAATTTCATGCTGGCGACGTCATATTTTGTGATACAATTGTTGATATACGATGTTCTTTCCAATTCTCTACTAGTTGCTGACGATTACCCCTGACGAGTGTCGGCCGAAAATATTCGGGTTTATTTCAATATAAACATACTGTTCAATTGTATATTGAAGTTCTGTACCTCCAAGAAGCTCTTTAAAACATAATACATAAAAAATTTAACTGAACTAAAATTTCGCAAAATTTTGTTACATGGTGTTATTTTTTATCCAAAATAAGAGAAGATTTCTCATTTCACAGACGCCAGTCACGCAAACAAAACCAGTTCTGACGATTTTTAAAGTGTTGATTTGTTACTTGATGCATGAGTATGCTATATCTGTTCATATTAACCTTTTCATTAGCGTTTTATTACCTACAATAAAGAATTGTTGTGATTAATACGGAGCTATGAGTAAAATAAAAAATAGAGAAATTGACATTTCTTCGAAATTTAGGAAACTTCAGGAAAAATTTTGGTATAGATGCGAATTACGTGGCTGCACTATTTGCCAAACGGATATTTTTAGCAAGTTCAGGTAGATTCGTAAATACAGAAATGGTAATGTTGTTCCCTGGCCACTGGAGCATAGAATATATGAAAACGGGTTTTAAACGAAGGCTACTTTCGCAATAATTAGGAAAATACATATTATAATCTGAAATCGCTCTCAAAGTCGAAAATCGGCATTATTCCGAATAATTGGAGCGCCGCAAAACAATGAAATATTACCGTTACTTCGACGAGACGCTCAGTGCCTTCTCAATCAAAAGGCACAGCTCCGATTTCGATTTCGATCATTGAAGTTTCGCAGTCCGATTACCGGTGATAGCTTTTTTAGCCAACAGTTTCTAAAGGGCTACTCCAAATTTCAATTTACTGAGGCCTACAATATTATATCGTAGGCCCGAATGTCCTCAATTTCTTTTATACCGAGACGGCGACATTGTTTGCCAGTAGGGTTGCATTTAAAACAAAAATCAATTTAAAACAAACACCTGCTGGCTCATCCTTTTCTTCAACGGTTCCAAGTTTCTTGCTAACTGAGGCGGTGCCTAATTTTTAGGGCACAATGGGACAAAAAGGAAGGCCTACGTTTTTCAAACGGCTGTCCTTTGGTTTTTACGTCGTATTTTATAATAATCTTTATTTTGAAATATGCATTTTATGTCTATCCATCGTTTTGCTGAAATTCATTGTTATTTCTGGTGTCGAAATAAATTTATGGCTAAAAATGTATTTTTAGCCCATTGTGCCCCACCAGATGCCGCTGGCCACTTACGCCGCATTTTTTTTACTTCTCGGCGCATTATGTCCATCGCTTCTGGTTTGGGCGAAAATTCGTCACTTTCGTTTCCGGCGACTAGGGTTGCATTTAAAACAAAAATCAATTAAAAACAAACATGTTTACAACAAGGCCCATGTTTAAAACATGTTTCTTAATATGTTTTAAAGTCATGACGTCACGAATATTCAATTGCACGTCATAGTGGATTGACATTGACAATTGAAAATATAGGGTAGATCAATATCCTTTGACGAATTATCTACGTACTATAGCTGTTGAACCGACTATTTTGTGGTTTCCAACCATCCCATATCGTACACGTCGGCTACATAGGGTGGTAGTGGTACGTAGGCTCATACAACGTGTTTTATGGAAAGTATTTACAAGTTTATGGCATAATTGTACAACTTTAAAAAAACACAACTTTGTTTATTTTCAAAAGGCCTTGGTTTTAAACACTGATTAGAACATGTTTTAAACAAAGTGTTTTGAGAAACCATTTCTTTTAAATGCAATCCTATAGTTACCAGAGGTGGTCGGTAACGAAGTACTTCTACTTTTTTGAAGTACTCAAGTAGTTTTCCTATAATTCTAGTGGTAACGCTAACGCTAACGCTACTTCCTCCTCTACTTATTATATTTTGTGATTTACTTTTAGCTATTTTAAGTTGGTCAAGAATTAATATATTTCGCCAATTTGAGAGATATACTGAGGAATTTCTGAGATTGAGGGGCTGTTGTTAGCGAGCACCAACAAGAATTTAATTTTCACAAAAGTTAAGTAAAACCCAGAATTTTCGTCACGCTTCGCGCAAATTAGAGAGTGCCAAACACGTTTTCACGAAAGTCTCGGTCAATATAATTTAGGTAGCGGGTCGCGTGGTTCCGTTCACACCGCATTGTCACTCATATGCTGTGTTTCATCACAGTTAATATGGCTCATCAAAACGTTTAGACTACCGGCTCGCAGCCTAGCGTCTACATTTTGTATCGTAATCTAGCAGCATATGGCGTGTCGTAATCTGGAAAAGTGATCGCTGATCTTTTTTTAGCGTTACACCTATTCCGGAAATAAAATTACGGTATATGACGTTTTTACGACCCTCCCTATTTTTACTAACGTCTACTAATCGCGCAGAGTGTTAACACACTATCCGATACAATGTCATGCCTTTGTCATTTTCTGAAGTAGGGTGTTCGAAGAAACAAAAGATTAGAATCGCTTTTCCAGGGAAAAACCATCATTTGCATCCCATGATTCGGTCGAATGCTTGTGCTGTCGAAAATATGTACCTCTAGGGATGTATTGATATGAATGAAGCTCTCTACACCTTCCACATAGCTCCATTTGTAGGTTTTGTGAGCCCATGCTATGTTTTCATAGCTACTCACTTACTTATAATTGAGAAGATTTAGAGCCAGCCAATTCTACTTCCCGTAGTTTTAGGTTGCTTTTAAAAGTACTACTTCTACTCGTGCCCGAGTAGCTTTTTGCGTCGCTACTTCCACTTCTGCATGAGTAGCTTTCTCGACTACTTTGACCACCTCTGCTGAGTGCTGTAAGATTTATTCGGCAACGCGGTTGGGAACCACTGACAGGAAGTAGTGTTACTAATCTTGCCTGCATCACAGCCAGCTCTAACAGTCCGAGTCGATAGTCTATTCAATAGTAGTACGTTTACTCGTAACTAGGGAGATTATTTGGACCTAAAAAAGGAAAGCTTTTGACCTAGAAAAATCAAAATGTTGACATTGTTTACCTTAAAAACTTAATTTCGATCAAATTTCGACCTCATGTATGTAAATTAGGTGTTTTCCCACATATTGTTAGAATTGTACTACTGATCTTCAATTCTGGTTTGAATTGTCTGTCCTTACGACGTAGTTTGGCCGGACTTTTCACATATAAGCTGACAAGTTTTTACATGAAAAAAACTTTCTTTTAACGAAATCTGGACTTATGAAGAATTCCAGTAGTTGCATCACGCATTACGGTAGAAATAATTAAAAAATTGTTGTAGTACAACGAAAGATACTTTCGTATCTTTTCGGGCGGAAAGTGTCTGTCCTTACTAAGCAGCTTGCCAAGAATGGAGAAAGAACGTTGCAGAAAGAACGCGGCAGTTGTTGACTGGCAACATTGAAGTTGTGCGTACACTGCTGGTGACACACCGTGTTGCTTCATTCATTCTGACAATGTTATCTACACTACATCACAATCTTTCATCATACGCCTATTGACAAAAGAACCAATGCCCACGCAGTCTTGCTTCAGTTACGATATTGCGGTACGTTCAGCAAACCACCATGTCAACCGTTTGTTTTCATTTGGCCGTTCATGATTCACAATGAGCAGGCAATGGGCCGTCTAGAGCGGTAGGCCTAAAGTAGGCTACAAACTGTATAATGTCAAATGATAGGTTGACTGACAGTGCAAACATTGACGATACAAACGAAATGCAGGGGCAAAACATTTTTTACTTTGTAAACAATTTCGACAATTTTTTTACTTAACGGTACAATTTTGACTACATTTCGACTTATTTTGACATGTCAAAAATAATCGCTCTCTCATAACGTATGCGACAGAGAAACTAATCAGTAAGCTACACGCCACCTCAGCCAGGAAGTGGGGGAATTAAACAAATATGGTTCGCAGGAATTTAAGAAGCGTGTTCGCGGAAAAAAATAGGTTTGTGTAGATAGGCCTACCTGAAAAACTTAATAAATTCTAAAACCACAACGGCATTTTTGGAAACATTTAAGAATATTTGGTTCGATTTCAAATTAGATCGAGTTGGAGTCGGAGTCCAACAATTTTAACAAAATCCGACTCCGAATACAGCCGGTATGTGTTTCCCAGACTCCGACTCCAAAAATAGTTACAAAATTTCATTGACTCATCATCATCATCATCATTGGTTTATTAGTAATTTTATCAGTTCAATACACCACAAAAAATGCGATACAATGAAAAGAAAGGAAGATGTCGAAGCGACTAGGAGTTGTCTATGGAATCGACTCCGACTCCAAAATCGCGAAATATAACGGAGCTCCCGTGTCCAACCTATCATCCTGTTTTCTACCTTAACGTGGGTTAGTGAAGGGTTCAGAACTCACATGATACTGTAGCTCACACAGCGCGCTATATCATTTTGAAATTATATAATTGATAATATTTTATAGTCCCCCCAGGGAGCGATATGCAATTAGCGTTGGGACCCCGGGAAATCCCGATCCCGGGATCCCGGGATTTGAAGCAATCCCGATCCCGGGATTAATCGCAATGAAATCCCGGGATTTGTAAAAAGCATCTACCAAGGCTTACGTAGCGTCATGTCTCTTATTTTGGTAATAAAACAGTGTTACAAACTCGGCTGATTGTCTAAAACAATCACAATTAAATGATAATAAATATAGATGATAAACCAACTATGGCATAACAATGAACTGCACAATCACTTCCTTCGTAATCTACGGATCGTAGCAGTGTAACTCAGTATTGGGGCGTTGCAAAGACGGTGCCGAGGAGGTGAAATACAGGTCGGGATAATAGCGAATTTTGAAGATGTCAGTGCGACGAAAAAATCAGTTGTGTGGCAAAACTTTTTGTTTTGTAAATCTACAGAAAAAGCCAAATGCAACTTGTGTCAGGACGTTTTGAAAGCTTCAGGGTCTAGCACAGCGGTTTCCAACGTTGGCGATATCGCCCGACAGTGGGCGATTTTGAAAATCAAGGGGGCGATTGGGGGGCTAAAATGTTAGAACGTTCAGTGAGATATATTTATTCAACACGGCCAAAAAATGCACGTGAACACGGCTAATTCTGCATACGAATACAAAGTTGACTAAAAAATGGTCAACTTAACGACGGAAACCGGTTTTCTGAGCACCTACTCTGAAAAATTACCTTTTTATTTACTCAATTCTTTGTCGATCAAAGTTAGGTGAATGAATTTCCCGTTTATATGTCCTCTTCTTCGGATCCGTAAATATGGGGCGATATGGGACGAAAATTTGTGACGAGCTCGATAAGGGGGCGATGAGTCGAAAAGGTTGGGAACCAACCGTATAGCACAAAGGGACTGGTAACGTATTTATGGTCCGTACACATGATAGTAATAAAATCAACCATGACTCAATCGGGTTCGTCAAAGATAGATCAGTCAAAAATGAATCCGAGGAAGATCTATTCCTTTTATAAATCGCATAATCCTCGGCTCGATGAACTTCCTAGCCAGTTAACTGCTGTGGACCTGCTAGCATTTAAACAAATTGCTCCAAAGTGAGCGAATTCGTTGGGCCTTCAAGGCGGACGGCTATGACTTGCCAAGATGTCACAAACGGGTTCGGGACTTCGTGATCGAGCACAGAAAAAAAAGTGTGTGTAAGAAGAGCTTATGCCACTGTAACGGAATGATGGACGTTTTCGATCACGTTGGACAAATCAACTCCTACACGAAACAGGCGGTAGGCTACATGAATATAAACGCTCATTATCCGGGTGGCTTTCGATCGCTGGGTGTCATTCGTATTCACGGCAGCATGTTTTTGCGTCAATATTACAAGGGATAAATGTTGTTTGTGTAGCTTGTATGTGCATTTTGCTACTTTGCCAATCCCGGGAAATCCCGGGATTGAGGAGCGAAAATCCCGGGAAATCCCGGTCCCGGGATTTGAAATTTGATCCCGAAGTCCCAACCCTATATGCAATATACATTAGGGATTAAACTACCTCTTAATGTGCACTATGCATGTTCGAAAACATACAGTATCCATCTTCTCCAGTTTCAAATCAGTTACCTGTATTGCGCAGTAAAGTAAATTCCATCCATTGTAATCATGTCGACTCTCATTTCGTGGGGGGATTTGGTGAGTTGATGCAACTTATCGAGACCTGCAATACAATAAGTTAAATAAGATGACACCTCTTTAAGACGTGTTTTAAATAATGAGTTCATTCAAACGAAAGACTTCAAAAATCGTTTTTTAGGCTGATATATTTTCGCTGAAATTGACTGAAAGTGTTCGACACATAGTAGAGTTTGAGCTGGAGACCTACGTGAGGGTTGTTCAAAAATGACTTCTTCCGGATTCCAGCCATTCATTGATTAAACTGCCAGGTTACCCTAACAAAGGCTGCACACCAAATTTGGTTCAATTCTAACAAGTATAAGCTGCCGCAGAGCCATGTAAAATATTTAATTTATGAGGAATTTTTTTTTTATTCTTATTTTTCTGTCAACCCCATGAAATTGTCGAGTTATCC
>KE605903.1:0-10983 GCA_000444245.1 Botryllus schlosseri
TGGACCGACAAATCGCCCCCTGGGGGGCGATATCGCCCACGTTGGGAACCACTGCTCTACAGAAAAAGAACTTCAGCAAATGTTCGACGGCAGCACGCAAGAGGTTATCATAGTGTCGCATGTCTAAACCTGGTGTAATTGTAGTCGTTAACCGATTGGTCATAATTCACAGGAGTCTGACGGAGATGCTATACCATAGTGAAAACTAACACAGGACTTTCTACGCCGCTTCGGATGATATCTAGACTAGATATCCCTGGCCGCTTCGTTCGTGGTGTCTGATATTTTATTTAATAAATTGGCTTACGTTTGGTTGGTTGTGGCAATAAATACGGTGCGTGTATTGTTACCTGGTTCATTATTGGCTCATCACGTCTTCAAATAAGAAGAGCAGTACATATGTATATCATTCCAATGCGCTGTCGAGAGTATATTCCGTAAGTGTGTGGCGAATTGAGACAAGGGACAGCTGCAATAACATTAGGATTACTCCAATGCTACAATAACAATATGTTCTGATTTCGAGTCCGGTGGATGAGGTAGACTCAATAAGTCATACCTAAGTGTCGGAGGTTTCTTTAGGTTCGACCAAGTTCTATCAACAGTGATGTCGTATAGAACCACAATTGTTTCGTAACACAATGTGTCATATATATATACGGAATAAAAATGTTAACAATTGGCCTGCTGTAACTGACCCTAGTCGTCGACACGCTCCATGAATACATAAGTAAACGACAAAAATGGTTGTGGTTAGTTACACTAAAACAACAGCATGTAATCATCAAAATATATATTTCAAGTAGTTTATTATGCAGGTAATTCTAGTGTACATATGCATTTATAAATACTTAATCCATGACAACTTGATCGTTTATTAGCTGTCAAACGGCGTGAGGAAAAATTTCACGGGACCCGTTACTTGCACCAAACGAGAGCTATAAACGCTAGACTGTATACAAACGTTATGCCAAGATCTGAAATATTTCGTATTGAAATATTCCACCACATGAACCGCTCGATACTTGCGACCAGTTAATGATGCCATTGCTATACATTGAAGGACTGTTCGTGGCACGTATTACGTGCATTTGACATATTACGTAACCATGACCTAACTACATAAGTATATGTTCCTAATCCACAAGGAATGGGCGATTGCAAATGTTCATTGGAGTAAGGGCACCGTACAGTGGATTCATCAATTGCAACACACAATCTATGTAGACGCACAAACTTGATGTTATACCAAAGACTAGGTACTGGTAACTGTTAGCACGTGAGCCGTTTTACAGGCACAAAACTACCGGAAACGCACATACAACGACAGTACCACAGCTTATATTCTATACGTAATAGGGCTGATGGTCACGTTATACTCGTTTACGTACTTTTTCGCTTATTATAGATAGATAATACACGACGACCTGAACGTTTGCTATACTTATACTCGAATACTGACCCCTACATTGTCCATACAATATAGGATATCTACCAATGATGAGTAGTCGTCTATCACGTCAGCATTCACGACCCATCGAGAGCACGCAATACGTTCAACTAGTCGGCTCTTTGCTCATAAGCGACGATTTGTGCCGGCTTCCAGAACCATGACAACGTATTATGCATACATTACATAAACACTAGACTCAAATCAGGCGAAGAAATATGGATTGCCCATAATGCCTATCGGGTTGAGTAACATTTTCAATGGCATAAACGATTACCCGTTACCATATAGGTAATTAGGTAAACGCTCGCATAGGATACTGACCCACTATTGTATTATTCTCGATAGTGTAAGAAGACTGGGCTGATTTGACCCCGATATAATAGTGTATGGGCTTCCATGGTCATTTGACTCGTATGTAGGCTACCATTTTATGGAAATGGCTTTTACATAGCAAAGCCATTTAGAGGGAGTTACCGATTTATATTGGAAGAAATGTGATCATGCAAACGCCGTGGCAAATTATAAGTGTAATGAAATGGTGACCAAATTATTCGTTGTCACTTGTCGTTATTCGAGGTGGCACCACCCATACAAGGATATACAGTGATAGTGAGTCTTCATTTCAGGGGGAGACTACCCCTGAAACTGACAAGAAATGAATAAAATATGTAGTTTTGTTAATGTTTGTACTATTATATGCTATCATTTATATACTAAAGTTTTTTAATGATTGATGCGCCTATGTGTGTTCAAATAAACATTTAATAATCGTATCCAGTCACCGCACCTCCTAATTATCAACTGACCGGGCAATAACAACCAATATCCCGATACCATTGTCGCAAGTCTTGATCATTAAGATATCCTATTGTTATCTATAATATCTATGGTGTGATCAACGGTGCGTTACAACAGATGTAAACAAACCATTATGCAGAGTTCGGGCATTATGTAGTATGTAGAATAGATGTAATGGACTAGTAGCTGTCGGCGTTGCTAGTGAATGACACGCTAACTAAGCTAAAGTGGCAAATATTCCGGGTGTCATAGCCTTCAGTTCTGGTGATAACCTATAATTATTACATGGCACAAACTTCGTTCGCGAGCTCGCTGCGTATTGCTATATTCTCGTTTTATACGACCGCCAACTGTTTCAAAGGAAAACGTTATTTAATTGCGGCTAGTTGTTACCGGTTATGAAAGTAGCCTTGCGACTTTATTCTCATCACGCATTCGAAGCTATACTTCGATGACATCGCACGTTCGGATAGGAACACATGGTTAACTAGCATCCATGAAATTGTTTTCCGATCCGAATACGTATCGAGTGAAGACATTGTATATTCGTTATTCTACGGTACTTCTGGACGACTATCTGAATGTCGCAGTAGTTGCTGCTGACGTTACGAGTAACCAATAAAATATTTCGTTATTCAGTCAACACCCTGCTATTATTCAAGGTACGCCGCGCTCGTCTAACAACCTTACCATCGTCGAATGTTACGTTGTTGGATTGGCCTACCATAGCGTGGGTGAAGGCTCGTTTATATATAATTACTCAAAGTGCATAACGTATAACGCATCAAGCAACGGTACACTTACCTCATACTTCTAAACAGCTTCTGTGTTATCATTATACGGACGATAGTACATATATATCATCATGAGGTGATATTCCGCGTTATTGCATTGTAGTTTACTATATGCTAAGGTGCCATATACATACGTAATCGTGTATACCTTGCCCGTATTGATAACTAACTATTGTCTTCGTACAGTTTCTAACTTATATCGCATGCCCTCGAATTACAGTAATCAAGTGCATAATACTTGTATGTTCATAGTAAAGATTATGGACACCTATTGAATATGGTAAAATATCGGTCATGAATTATATGCCACATATAATATAGCATTGTCGTCTAATTACTCCGATTAACATAAATACGTATGTTTATACGATGGCCGTTTTGTGTTAATAGCTATTGATAGCGAATGCTTCTTGTGCAATTCTGCTAACTATGTTAAGAAAAAACATTCGTAAAACGTATGCTCGCATCGTAGCTTCATCATTGTGTTTGTCATCCCTGTGTACTATATAGAACAGTCGTAGCGTTTTATTTCACAGGTTTTACTCGTAAAATAATAGTAACGAAATGAAAAATGACTCAGCAACAAATATACTTTTCATGGTGGCGTCTGGTTTGGATACTTATGGAATATCAGTTTCACGTTGGCAAGGCGACGACTTCCTCGATCACATACTCTTCCGCTTCTGAGAGTAACATAAGGTAACATCTATACGTTCCAATACGTCGAATACGACTACCACTGAGAACGATATCCTTCACGCCGGAACCGGCATTGGCCTGACCATGGTTACTATTCTGAGTAGCGTCCCGATATCGCGCGAATGTCATATACAGTACAGCAATAAACGAACAAGTCAATCATTGTGACACTTTTGTATTATCGGGCATTAATCTAAATTCATATACCACATACACACACCATCATAACGACAAATGCGACACCAATTATGTGAATATTACGGTGGGAACCTCGACAAGACAAGACGCGGGTAATATAGTACTATAGACCGTCACACTATCTATGACAGTCTCGCAACATTCGCAGCTTGCTACGCATAGGCGCTGGCATGAGTCCACACTCCTTTGCTACCCGACGCACAGCTTCATTGCGCAGAGGACCACTACCCCGCAGATACAACGACAGGTCAGGATGCTGACACAGTCGCATAAACTGAACCTTTGTGAGCGATATCGGGCTTTTTACGGTGACCCGTTGACGCTTGAATGCGAGACGCGCAGCAGCAAGCGCCATGTCGTCTGGAAATAACTTGTGTTAGCGTATAATTTATTGAATACGGTGCGGAACATGCGTACCAAGGGGGAGCAAAGCATCCGGCGACGATTCTCCGCCCGGTGAATACGCTCTCTCTGCGACCATTGAATCTGGCGCGGTGGCATTTGATTGCTGCGACTTTCCGTTGTCGTCTGCCAAGAACATATGGTGTAATACAATGTATAGGATAAGGCGCGACAGTTGCTTACCACGTTGGAGCAAATTATCTGTCGATGATTCTCCGCTCGGTGAATACGATCTATCTGCTACCACTGACTTCGGCGCTGTGGCATTTGATTGTCGCGACCTGTCGTTGTCGTCTGCAAATAACATATAGTGGAATACAGTATTTTGTATAATGCGCGACATATGCTTACCACGGGGCAGCAAAGCATCCGCCAAGGATCCTCCGTTCGGTGAAAACGATCTCCCTTCCATCACTGAATCCGACGCGGCATCACTTGATTGACGCGGTTTGTCGTTTTCTGCAAATAACATGTATTAGAGTACATTTATAGGACTAGGTGCGATGCATGCTTACCACGGGGGAGCAAAGCGTCCGCCGATGATGATCCGGTCGGTGAAGACGTGCTATCAACAACCACCGATTCCTGCACGACTCCAGTTGATGGACTTGGCTTGTCGGTGTCGGGCAAGTCTTCATTGGTCGACGTATGTGTGCCAGACGCTGTAAACAGGTCGCTGCTGGGTTCGATATGCTCGATCCCGGGCGACCTCTGGAAATTGGCGGGTTCGTGCGCGACTGTGCATATGGTACAAGGATCAGGAATAACTCGGAATCTAACTCGGCACTATCTGGTTGTCACTAGAACGTATACAACGGATGAATGCCTGATACAGTGATAACGTATTACATAGTACTCATACGCGCATACTGAGTAACAAACAATAACGTCCACAAGTTGAATTACGCTAATGTATAGGCACAACCTCATGCATCACGTTTCGTGCCGTCTTATAGCGTACCTGTGGCGTTGCGTCCACGGGCATTTAGGTCCTCTAGTGCTGCGTCCGCATATATGGTGCTGTGTTTTGTTGCCAATGCGGCGTCAATCAGGTGTCGGCCAGTGGCAGCGCCCGCTGCTGCGCTTGCTGTCCGATATAAACCGTCATAATGTAGATTAGCGACCTCCACGGAATGGGACGAAGAAGCGGCGACGTCATCTTTATCGCGCCGTGACCGGCCACTAGACATCGTCGCTAGCATCTTTCTGAGATGCTGGTACGATAGCCCTTCCAGTCCTCGTCGCATCATGTACGACTGTACGCATTTGGATAGCTGAATAATGGGCTGTCCCGATGCAGAGCGGAGAGCGGGTGAAGTACCAGGCCGTAACTGACGTTTGTTGTGCTCGCATAACTGAAAATATTTAATGAAATGACACAATATATATACGTGTATTCGTATTGGCAATATGGGACAATGTTTGGGTATATTATATATACCAATATGCCAAATCAATCTCATGCTCACCGATTTGAACCGTTCGTACTGGGAATGTTCGAATACGACCATCCCTTGTACAGTTTTACTCTTGGTGTCGTTGACTTGTACGATTACCCGGGAGCAGTCTGTTATCGAACGCAACGGATTGAGTTATTCGTTGGCGGTGATACGTCGGAAATGTGACAGACGAGTACCGGTGCACGAACCGACGTCGATAACCAGTGCGGCCACGCAAACAGAAAAACACGCGTCAGTTATATCGCATTTCAAGTCGTTCCGAAACGAATGTGACGACATCATACTGAAAAGTAAATTACGTATTGAATAGCCTTACAACGCATGCAAGCCACTGTCTCACCTCTTGAACGCGGGCCAGTTAGCATTGATGATGTTCATGTCATTGGCCAGATGTCGACGATTTGCTTTATGCCTGCTCTGGCTTGTACTGTGACTTGACATGTCCACTATCTGGAGTAGTCGCGTCTGATCGGATACTGACACAACTCTACGGAGCACTCCCGGGCAGTGCAAGCGTCCAAATTCTATGGTTCCGCGTACAGTCATTAGTGTTTTGAAAATTGTATTTGGTGAACGTTTTTTGTCGCGGCCATTTCCCCCTTGTTTGAAACGTATTCCAATAACCATTCCGGATCGTTGCGTAAGTGAACCCCAAACAGTTGCTTTACTTTTGACAGCACCATGTCGGTATTACTTCCTTCTAGTTGTCGTGCTTCTCGAAACGTGCGATACTTTGTTATAAGCTGTTTCGCGTAACAAGGTTGTTAGCGGCTCTAATTAACATTACATCGAAATCTCATACCGTGTGCAGATCGTCCCAAAATGTTACTTTGCTGTAATTTCTCTGGTATTCGTCGCTACCAACTTTGTGACCGGATTCCAACTCGCTATTGTGCATCTTTCGCCAATGGAGGGATACGTAAGACGTTGCAATAGTTTTGTCACATAGTTTGCAAAACGTTCGTGACGATGGAGTGCTTGACGATCCATCTTCGTTATGGCGACTATATCTGACACTACAGAACATGTCGCTTTGAACATGTATGTTAGCGTACACTGATACAACCACTAACCTGTCGCATTGTTTCTTGGTCCAACCGTGTTGTCGTTGCAAATGTCGTTTACGATGCCCCAAGGTGAGCCTAGCACAGAGATGACATTTGTCGCTGTCTCGCTTACGTTCAACAGCGCCAATTCCATCGGCCACCTCCACCCTGTCTCGGTCATGCATCGCAAGTTCGCCACGCCTGATGCAAAAATAATAATTTATTCCGTAATTAATCGCGAACAACTTGCTCACCAACCTAACATCGTTGTAGGCTTCTCCATCGTCTGATGATTCGCTAGTGCAACGAAACACGAATATATACGTACCGTATCAATTGTTCAATTTGAAATCGCATACCTGGACTTGGCAATGTCTGCGGTGAATATAATGGGCGCCATCTTGCTCACCGGTTGATGTTTCCTGTCTGAAGTCGATATATCATCGTTGCATTCGTCGTCCCTAAATGGCATACATTCATACATAAATGCAACGGAACGTGATACCGGTCATTCATGCATACCTGTAGTGGACGGCATCACTGCATACAGATTCATGTGCCATGTTGATTACTATATAAATATATAGTTTATGTACTCTCTCTTTATATATCTATATATATGAACTTCTGTGAGAAGACACCTTTGCATATTCGCAGAGCGCGCATGAGTGACAACTATACCTGATACTGCATCTGCTACTACTGTAGACTTCTAAATGTGGGACACATGCACATTCAGCATGCGCGGTCTTGGTTAGGACCAATTGTCCAATTATCAATCACGGATTCCGCGGCAAAATAGTAACCGGCTAATCCGTATTAACAACACCCTTACGCACGTTAACCGCTCTCCGCGGTTACAGTCGAATCTCGTTTTGCAGTGATATTTTTGCAACATATCAGAACATTCCAGATCGCACATTCATCTGGACGCGGTTGATGAACAAAATATGTCGTTTTCGTGCCCGTCCGGTCTATTTTCATAGTCCTTTATCAATTTATGGATGTCAAATGATCGCCTTATGTTGCGTAGAAACCTACACACCTTGTATCGATGATATTCATATAATATATAGTCGGATATCATCATTGGATAGCCCGTGACAGTTTGCTTTGTATGCACTTATTGCACAATGCACAATTTATTTATGGTATGGTATGGTATGGTATGGAACGAAATTCCGGTGTGGAATATGGGGTGTAAGTATGGTATGGTATGGGACTTTCCCGATGATGGCATGGTATGGAACTTTCCGGAGGATGGTATGGAATGTTCTATCCATACTTATAAACTTGTCCATTCTTTGTCAGTTTTGCCAGAATCGTGGCAGCAATCTTACTTTTGATTTGTCAAATTGATTGCATACCTCATAAAATCGCTCACTGAGTACACGCGGGGAATACTAGTCGTCAGTCACCGGTCCCAGACGTATATAACTATTATAATGCCTCAAGTCGGGTCTGCACGACCGTGTACCTGCGTCCATGTTGATACCAATTCGTCACTGGGTAGCATTAACTTATTGTCGGGTTGTTCGCGAATCGCGATGTCAACACGTCACCATCCACCCATAACAATACCGGTGTTTGTACGGGACGGTACATTCAATCATTTGCATGAATATACATAGGCATACGTTGTATAGCTATAACAATGACTTACCAATCGGTATAATCCTTCTCCATTAACAGTATATCATCTAAGTACACAACGGTACAATAATGTTCGACTGTCTTTGTAATCCGACAAAGAGGTATATTAGATCAGGCGTAATGCATGCGTTACAAATCTGAGCAGCTACGTCCGTTATGTTATCGTGAACATTTAACACGACCGATCCACACACCGTGGTGTTACAACAATATCAACGCCGACCAGGTTATTTTCCTAATAAATGCATGCGTATATCCGTTCTAATGCACAACAAATTTGTTGATTTAAATCGAAAGGAAATATTCGTATCAGACAATAACGATAGTTACGTCACGAATATTCAGCATATGTACTGGTTACGTCGTCTAATATACATGGTGAAAAGGCCACGCCTATCACTGCACTGCCAAGTAGTAGAAGTATACCAACATTCATGTCAATACAGTTGTCGATGATACCGGCGATACTATATGACGTAATGGACGTGGTTAAACCTAGCGCTCGTGCACATAGTCGACATCACCGTGGGCGTGTATACAGGCGGTTATTGTTACTATTGATTGCGACTGTTTCTGTGTAAGTGCGCAAACTACGTAAGGAAAACCATTCATAATAATTATGCTCGCATTGTGTGACGACAGCTTGCCGTCTGTTCAGTACCCGTTTGCACCATCGAAAAGTCATCATTGAAGTTATTTTTTATTTATACAGATCATTAGATAATATGCTGGTATTGCTGTCGAGATCGGTGTATGACCAGGATAATCCGGGTCGTGCAATCAATTTGCTCTACCCGGTAACTGTAGACCGTGTCGTCTGAAAATAACATGAGGTAACGTAAGCATTTGGTCCTGAATATAATTGTATGCTCCAATACGACGTAC
Organism: Botryllus schlosseri; assembly: GCA_000444245.1. Classification (NCBI taxonomy): domain Eukaryota; kingdom Metazoa; phylum Chordata; class Ascidiacea; order Stolidobranchia; family Styelidae; genus Botryllus; species Botryllus schlosseri. The sequence goes on from KE605903.1 coordinate 9,389, forward strand.
CATACTCGCCTGTATCATCTGTCACCCCACCGGTTTCTCCTCCGTCGGACACGGGTTCAACGCTCCAATGTATTGGTGATATTCGACGCCATTTTATAACACCGTGTATATATTCAGGACAGTTAAGCGATATAATGTGTGTACAAAACTGCGTGTTTCCACAGTACATAGGCTCAATCCCATATCGACCGATGAGTCGTCCCTCATTGAGCTGTAACATAACATTATGCCTATCATTATCCAGGATAGCTGCATATTATACCAACTCAACACACACCAATGGCGTGTCTATACAAGTAATATACAAAGCAGCACTTACTCCTTCTCCGTACGGCTGTCGTAGTCGCCGTCCGTGGCCGCTTCTTGGACCGGGTCCACGCATTCCTCGGCCAGCTCACGTATTTCATGAATACCGGCGTTTTCGTCCATATCACGTATTTCAGGAATACCGACGTATTCGTCCATCTCACGTATTTCATGAATACCGGCGTTTTCGGCAATCTCACGTATTTCAGGAATACCGGCGTATTCGTCCATCTCACGTATTTCAGTAATACCGGCGTATTCCTCCATATTTTTCCGTAAATGGCACAGTCGCTCCACTTGAACAGTAGTAATCAACGCCGGAACTGGCAGTGGCTTGACCATTGTGACGACATTCCGCTCTCGTACCGGACGGGGTGGCATTAGCCTGATCAAGTGTGTGCGGCTCTAGACCTCTGGTATTGGTCGTGCGTATAAAGTAAAAACTGCTGCTTTTTCCGTATTAACGTACAGTGCATGGCTAATGGGACATTGCATATATTGACATTTTGCAAACCTGCGAGTGTCGCTGTCCTAACTGTCACGTTATTATCTTGGACCGGATTCGTCAGCGGTCGTCCTTGGAATCAACATTATCACAATTAGCATAAACGTTTTGTGTTACCAGCTATGGACAGCGAATGCTCACGTGCCATTATGCAATTTATATTAAGAAAAACCTTCATAAAACGTATGCTCGCATTAACATGCGTTAGATTCTGCATTGTGTTAGGCACCCCTTTGTACTATCAAACAGTCGTTGCGTTTCATTCCACAAGCTTTAATATTGAATAGTCGTAACGCACGGAATAATTACATAATAATAAATCTTATTTTCAGGTTGGCGTCGGCTTAGGATACCGGTGAAATATAAATTTGAGTCGAGGAAGGCAATCGATTTTCTCGGCCCAATACTGGTCGCCTTCATTCACTTCTGAAAGGAACATGAGGTAACCATTTGATATTTACTACAATTATGTTCCACTACGACGTACCATTATTATCTGTATCCGCCGCTACGGTAAGGGTCATATCTTCCGACTGCTGTACTTTCTCGGTGACTGGATCGTTTTCATAGTGAGCGCTGAAATGTATGGGTCTGAATACGCGATACGATTACATTATAAATGTAAGCGCATAATCAATGCTTACAACTCGTCTCCGGCACTGTCGCTGTCGCTCTTTAATGGCGATCTGAGCTGCGGGTACCAAATAAGCGCAATATGTTTTTGATGATTACTGTGTATATATATACGACGGTTAAACGATAGAGTATGTGCACAAACTTGCGT
>ATSW01010781.1:0-10569 GCA_000444245.1 Botryllus schlosseri
ATTGGTATATTTTCTGTATATGCTCATTGCTCATTCTGTGGAGTTGTTTGACCTTCATTGTTGTGTTAGTAGGGAGTGCTGAACACTGAACAGGTGTGAGGTAAATGCCTTGGTATTTTTCCCTCATGAAGGATTAGTACAGTGCGCACTGCGCATTATATCTGTTTAAATATTGATGTGGTGTGATTTGACTGTTTTCCCTAAGGTGAATGTTTTCCCTAGGGTAAAACTCGCTGCAATCTATCTTGTTGGAAACGTTTCCTTTAACCATTGTCATCATGAAATCAGTGTTAGCTGTGTAGCTGTATCTATGGTATTTTGACTTGAGCAACCATAGTTAAGGCCTATTTACACTGCAGCAAAATTTGCATCTGTACAAAGGTACATATGTTGAACACTTGAACAGACTCTGTGTGATAGTTTGTTGTTTTAAATAATCTCGACAACGAGCTGATTGTTTGAAAAACCCCGCTACTTCATTGACTCGAGTGCATCTGTAGAGTGAACTGGTTACAAACTTCACTCATGAATTAAACAGCAATATCAAATGATGATAGGCGACTGATTGGCTAGCTTTCTACTCTTACAACTGCTGTAAGCCTCTTTTCCATCACTGTTGCTATGCTGTATCGCTAGAGATCGAGGTTATCAAGTTTTAGGTTAAAGTTCGATCAATTAAATTAGAAAACACTCGATGCCAATGATAATATGCGTGAACGAGTCGTTAAGTACCTCAGTGAAAAATTTGTTGTCGAAATTGTATTTTTCCACACTGCGTATTAGCATGTCCTTGCTGGAATATTATTTCTCTGGGAAACAATGTGGCTTGCTTGTATGTCCTTTTTACAGCCGACACTCCTTCGATTATATACATATCACTGCGACTCTGCTCGTTCAGTGTGTTTTGTACATCAACAGTGTCATATTGAAGTCGTATGCATGAGAGATTTTATTTCAGCAATAATGTCACACACACGGATGCGATTAGAACCACATATATATATATAGTAGGCTATCACCAAATTTTTTATGTTAGCAATTTATGACACAATCCTTCCAATGCATTGCAGGGGTTCCAAACCGGACATTCAGTACCACAGTGAGCTAGACAGGTTCTTTTCCACTATGGGAATGGAGGATTACATGACTCTCACAAACCATTCCGGGAATGACACGACGCATTCCAATCACCTCAGCAGCGAGTCGGATTTCTCCTTTGCCGGTGAGCCATATCTGCCGACTTTGTGCTTGTGGGATCGCAAAAGTCATCGAAACTTGTTCATTTTCTCAGGCGCGTCCGCATATGTACGCGACAGCCCCGACGAGGCAATGGACATCGATCCCGTGCCTGCGCAGCTTCTGAAAGGTCCGCAGTCTGTCAGCATTATCGAGAAAAACGCTCGGGTAATGCGGTGGCTCATGTCGTGTCAGAAGAACCGGAAGAATAGTTTATCAGCAAAAACAACCCCGCGGGATAACGATGGCAATAATGCTAACACGTCGCAAACCCCGCCCTTGTCACCAACGGCCAGGGACCCGTTGAAACCGTCGCATCAGTTGTTACAATCCTTCCCCGCCGCGGTGCGCAGTTCTCAACCTGAAGCGCATCAGCCACGTGCTGTTCCTTATGGTTCTGCTGCGCCTCCCATACCGCCAAGGACCTATCAAAGGAGAATGGGTGCGTTAGAGCAGGATGCACATTTCGTCGGTGGGCCTAAAGAGTCTAACGTCTAGTGCTTTATCTTTTCAAACGGTGAGTTGTCTAAAAATCTGTTATTTTTGTTAGAAATGATGTTTTTCTTACATTGTTCTGTTGCGTTTGGATTATGACTCGTCTGTACGTTAATGCCTGACTGATGTGTGATCGTCTGCTGTGAAACGGCGTGGTGTTAATCATCGGCTTTGAGCGTGATATCCGATTCAAGTAACCAGCTGACTCAATATCGTATAACTTTTCTCCCAAAGTCGATCAAGTTGAACTTGTTTGCAAACCACGTCCTTCTGGGCTGTCAAACGGCGGTGTACATAATTTACCCGCTCTGTGTCAATGACTTGCGAGAATGTCTCGTTGGTATAGAGAGACTGCCTTCATAGTTCATTACATTTTCGGTAAAAGTAAGCGAGCTGAGTTTACTTAACATGTCTGTACCTGCCTCATATGTTAGGAATTCCGTGTAGCTGACAGGATGCCACTAGTTACAAACTCAACCTGTGAAGCAAAATTTCAGATCGCTAACATAATAGATACCAAGTATCTTAGCCCATGTAGTTTTATAAATGATTAATATTTGAACTGCTTCACTCGAGTTCTCGTGTGTGGTAAACATAAGCCCTTGTGCAGTGGTATCATCGGAAAAATTGTGTGTGTAGAAGTAACTCTATTGATGAAATTTGTGTTTTGCTATGATGACACGATTACAGTACCCGTGTGCTTTAATGGAATCAGCGATTTTCTCTGTTGCCGGTAACATAAGGCTGCGCTATTTCCCCTTTCCTTTTTTGGTATCAACACTACCAAGAGGTCGCCGACAGACATAAATATTTTATGCCTGGTTAAGTGAAATTTTCACTCGTATTACGCACTGTGGGAAAGGGATAAAATTTGTGAGCGGTTTCACGCGCTGTTAAACCGGCTCAACACTTCTTTTCATTATCAGCTTGAGTAATGTCATGCACGGTATTTTTTAGGGTCATTCAAATACTGCTGACGTTCAGCTCCTCATGTCAGTTGAACGTTTTAATCACCCGCGAATACAAAGTTGGATATTATGACATCAGTTTTGATATATAGCATTAACTGCAGCATTGGGAACCTGATAGTTTTTTTTCTCGCTCATACACACATAGCCATACATAATTTGCAATAGTCGCTATTGGCAAAATTATGGTAGGCCTACTATCAATAATTCCAAATCATCTCCTCAGATATTTCCGGCGTTACTTTAGAAGTGTTTATCTAACACAAACCAGGGTTGTTTACCTGGGTACTTTACCGGGTTTTCGGCCAATCCTGAGTGCACATGTTGGTCCAGCCATAAAATGGCTTTCGGATCGTTGGAAACTTGGACGAATCTGACCTTGTATTTTAAAATTATTATATTGTGTGATATTTGGTTGGTCTGCTACATAATACGTATGTGGCTGATCCTGGTGTTTGCCTACAAAGAATATAATCCACGCTTTCTTGCCTTACATCAGGGGTTCTCAACTTCCCATGTATAACGGGCCGCATTTTACCAGCAAAAGACGCCGCGGGCCGCAGAATATTATTACCATGTATTTAGGGGCTGCTATTAAATTTAAGCTACTGCTCCCCATTTATCAGTCGTATACAGGCGTTTAGTACATTTTTATGAATTCTAAAGCAATAATGGACAGCTCTCGTAAGTTTGCAGTTGCTGTCTTTTTGTGAGAATGTGTATCTCCCAGCGGCGCATTACGGCAACTTTTTCGTTACAGAGACTATTATCATTTTGAGCTCTCAGTGACAAAGAAGTCTGGCGTTTCGGGGTCAGCAATAGTTACTGAAGTCAGCATTGTCAAGTTGCTGTTTTTCGCTGGTCCCCTCCCCATGTTTGCCTTGCCAGCATTTCCCATGCAAATATGTCCTCTCCGATAAAAATGCAACCAAATAATTAGCTATGTGAGGTCGGTGGATTCGTCCAATACTGGTCCACATGGCAACGTGCAATAAAAGATCGACTGACCGGGTTGGAATCCTGATACGTTTAGCGTAATATAGTTGGTGTGTCAAGACGGTTCTCAGCGTCACACCTGTGCGTAGTCAGTACAATCTTTGGTGTGCACGAGGCACCGATTCCATGTGGGTCGACTGACATTGCTGCTACTGTTTAGGTCTCGGTTGCATCACACAACTGTAGCTTGGAAATTTGTCATGTGATGGTGTCCTTGCTGCTACGTTGAGGAAACAGCGAATATTCACACAGTAGCCTATAGGCCTATGTTATAGTTTCATTGAAATTACACATTCTCTAGCAAATTACCTGGGTTTAGCGATATTTCAAAGAGTCTGTAACGTCGTCGGCAATTCCAAAAATGTCTCGAAATATGGATTGCTCGGCTTGAGACCTAGCTATAGCAACGTTTTTCACGATCAGGCGATATGCCGAACTCCAAAAGAAACTTTCGTTGTATCATTTTAAGCTTCTATGCTTCGTTACGACAATTATTCTTCGACAAATATGACAAATCGGATTTCCATTTATATCTGAGGAAGCAAACTCATTTTTCACGCAGTGTGTTACAAACACAGTTTTCGCCGTTGAATTTCCCGTTCTTTCTTCTTGTTTCTGTTCAAACCATTTGCGGTGAGTGAAAAACTCTTTAAAATTGTACTACAAACGCTAGGGTATTCTCTTAAACCAGAGTTCACAGAAGAATGTCGATTTAAAAATATATATATATACTCGAGAATATATCAAAAAACCGAACACATCAAAGAATGAGTATTCAAACGACACACAGACGGTACAATAAGAGAGCTAAGTAGCTAAATTATTATACAATAATTCTGTGCCAATAGTAAATGCGTTTATTGTGAAAGATGTCGCGGGCCGCAAAATAAACGTCTGCGGGCCGCGGGTTGAGAACCCCTGCCTTACATTATACTATTGTGAATGCTTCTATGAATGACCAATATAGATTTGGATGTCACCTGCCTCACTGCTCGACCACTCTTCTCAGACCCATTTATCCACGGCATTGTATTTGATCTAAGAACTATATGACTGAAATATTTATTATTCCAAATCGTTCCAGTTACTGTGGAAAATTATTTCAATTACTGAGACGTTTTGCTCAAATCGACGGTGAATCTTGGATTGCTCCACCATGCCAGTGGGCCTATATGTCCCTGTCAACTTAATGGTAGAATGGTCAAAATTAGTAGGAGTAATCCGAGGTTGTCATGATTTTTTTAAATTCGTAAAATGTCTCGACTCGAGTCATTGTGTATAACTCGAACCAAGTCATATGACTCGAGACTAGGGCGGCCAAGACAGACATTTCATGTAACTTCGAAGAATAGTAAAGTCATTACTCACCACATTATTGGTATTTCGTCTATCAGTTCTGATACATGGAAAATCGGGCCAGAAACTGTCAGGACTTGGGAGAATTGCGCGAGCCATTCTGTATCACTCAGGCAGAGTTGAGAAAGTGGGTTGAACCGGACTTAGTTCAACTGAACATAATGACTTGGACTCAGATTCGAGTCAGAACACTATAACTTGGACTCGACCGTCTACTCACTGACTCGGTGGTGAATTGAAAATGACTTGACTCGAGTCAAAATTATAAAAGTGAGATTGACTTGTGACTTGGTTACAACCATGCAGTAATCCTATTCTAACTCTAAGGTGCCCAGTCTGCCTACTAGGTTGCTGCATATAAATGTGCCAGCCTGTGCCTATGCGATTGACACAGACCAGAGGTGGGCAAACTACGGCCCACGAGAGTCTGAAGAAACTTATTAAAAATATTGATAAAATGTGTACTAAAAATCGAATTAATGCAGGGACTCGATTAAACTTTTTCTTATTATATTTCACCATGATAATTCTAAGGCAGTGGGTCTCAACCTGGGGTATGCGTGTCCCTTGGGGTCATGAAAGCATCTGAAGGGGATCGTTAAGCTGAGCTCAACTGAAAAGAAGCGCGATTTACTTCCAATTCATAATTATTGCTCTGTATTTAGTATGAATTTCATGTTTAAAAATCTCTCATCAATAGTCGTAACCTCACATGCCACCAAACTATCTGCTGTAGCATCCTGGTTGCGTTTTGTCATATGGCGATAAGGGGGCGCGAAATCAGACACATATAGTAGAAGCGTGTTTGAAGCTAACATGGTTATGATGCTGTCAGCATTGTGTGTCCTGGAACTGAACCCAAAGCGGAATTAGTAAATCTATGAACAGATCACTGCTCACAGATTTAAATTTCAGTCCTGTTCTAAGAATCAGGACAACAGACTTTCATCTCTATAGTTTTGACAAATTGGTTATTGAGGTCGACCAGCCTATGAAATCTCGCCATTGTTTCTGCCGCGTGTACGATATCGTCATAGCAATGTTTGGTTTGTTTCAAATAAGCATATATATTATCTCCATGTCCTCACTATATAATCAAATACCAGCAATATTGCGTTTTGGTTTATGATCCTAATTTTATATAGTGCGGCCCGCGAATGGATTCAGATGTTGAATGCGGCCTGCGAGCTCAAAAGTTTGCCCACTCCTGTCATAGACCTTCCTAAATTTACTTATACTTTAACTTGAAGAATGAAAATCGGGTCGTTGCTATTGTTTTGACTACAAAAATTCAACAGCTCAGGCCTGGTCATTTTAACTAATGCTATATCGATCTTGTTTCGTTCATATATATATGGTTGAAGTTACCTCATTTCATGATACGTCTAAATTAGATGGTCTAATCATTTGTGAAACTGGTTTGATAATCTGACACCACAAGCTATATGCTCTATCAATATAACTTTGCGGTCTGGCAGTTGACCCTGGCAGAACCCTAGGTGTAACTGCAAATGGCAATCAGTCCGTTGTCAAACTACGATTAAGCGTGCATACCTGACTGGTTATAGTGTTGTCAGTTTTGACTAAGGGTCTACCATGGGTCTGACATGGCATATATTACTTGAATGATATCAATAAATATACGTAAAATCTCTAGTTTTCTACACTTACCAATGGAAAACTAAGGAAGCCGATATACCATATCGTCTACAGCAGATATTTCTTTCAACAAGTAGTTTAGGATATTACAATAATGTGAAGGTGGTAGGATATCACAATAACGCGAAGGTGGTTTTATGATTTGACACCGAAGATGTAGCTTGTGATTGTGGGGATATTCTGGAAACTGCCGTTAGTGACTGAGCTGTAATCTACTTTCTGTTTTGCAGGTTTCCTGAAAGCTGCTGATTCTGTTACCGGTATCTCCTTTTCAAATCCCAATATCACTTCTGCACTGATGGTCTACCAAAGAGCATTCACAAAAAGTTGGAGCCGTGTCAGCAATTACAAATATTACATATCAGTCATCGCATCGTATTGATCTGCACTCACAAGATTGAACTTCAAGGAATAGGCGTCCCTGGTATTGTGGACGGTTTCGCACGTTTCTTGCGAGTCGACCTATCAAAGGAGTGTCTTTTTTCCATTGAACTATCCTGAATACATTTTATCGGATTAGGGTGCAGCTAGCCTGTCATCTGTATGCTGTGTTATCGCGGAGATTGCGTGTTGTATTATTGAAATCATGTTCGTTTGGCTTGTTGTAGTTTTAATGTTGCTTATTTACGGTTCAAATTTTCGTAAAAATATACCCCCTACTTCCCTGAAATGATTTTACACGAGTTGGGCTTATGACGTTAGTGGCTAGGAATAGCCTACAGAGGCAAGGATCATGGTATACAAGAGAACCAGAGTTCGTCAGTAGCGTGTTGTTTCTACTTTGTTGTAGGGATATTGATTTTGAAGTTCTAGTTCTGACTTTTGGAAATCAATTTCCTATCAAATTTTTACAAGTAGGAAGTAAATTGGCATCATTTTAAAGTGGTATTGTAATCACACCTTAGTGTAAATCATCTGCCATTCTGTATCTCGCAAATTCGAAAGCTGTCATCAGATCATTTCTCCAGCAAAAAGTCTATGACACCAATCAACATATTCTTCGAGTATATTGCAACACTTGATGACATTAAACTTTTGACGTGCATTTAGAGGACTACTTGGGTAGGAGCATCTATGAATAATTTAACCTATACTTAGCACTCGGGTACTGTTAACTCTCATCCATAACACCATGTACAAAGGGTATCTGATTACTTGTGAAATTCAGTTACAAGCTGGAATGGGGAATATCAGAACGCTTCAGTACTCAGCTATTTTATAGAGGCCCAGCTGCAGTGATTAGGTCAATTGTCTCTAGTTATGTTTTGTATTGAGTCCTTTTACAGCTTTGCTGTACTCCAGTTTCATGTCACTTGACATTTGCCAAGTTGCAGCTAAAGCATGTCAAAATTAACATTGCATGACAACTCAACGTACTTTTCCCTTGCAAAATGTTATTGAATCACCATCCTCTTTGATATCAGTTGTTGCTGCCTTGCAATTCACTCTATAATTATTGAACAGGTTGAAATCTAGCCATGTATTTTATAAAAATATATGATACGTAGAGAAGAGTGAGTACGTATGCTCAGGTAAATGTGCAACAGTTAAGACAAGATTCAAATGCTTGGCATACGGGATCCATTGTTTTCACAACCTCGCATGGAATAGAAGTCAATTGCATGAGCATAAAAAATTACAAAATAATCTGCCACAGAAAAATTATATCATGTTTCAAATCCACCATCTCATTTCACCGTTATTTCGTGCATAAGGAGTTGGGATGTAAATTGACTCGGAATGAATGAAGTTTCTTTGCAGTACCTTCTATTAAAAGCTATCCATAAAATTTTGCAAAGACTTATAGTTTTTTAGAAAAACTAGGCATCAACCAATAAGGTCAGTAGAGGTACCACAAACCGTGAATTTTTTTCATGGTGAGGAATACATTCCATTGCTGTCAACATTTATCCATACCAGCAGTTCAAAATAAAATTCAAGACAGTGTATCACTGACGAGAGCTACAGATTCATAGAATATCTGTGTACACAAAAACTATTTACAAAGTTCAACTGAGAGAAAGCGAGTAAGAAATATTACTATAACAATTAAGTATCAACCTTTTCGCAAAAGCACATCTACTAGTAGAATGTGAGCATCCGACTCCGGCAACTGATGAACAGGGATCTTGTAGCTTGCCTTTTCTCAGAGAACATCCATTGACCAATAAGCCTCGTAGAAGCCTTTTACCAGTTTCACCTTGGGTTGCTGCACAACTGTATTGAATACGTTCCCTTCAAACACAGTCCTGTTAATGCGTTTGAACACCCAGAGAAATAATAACAAAATTGAGGCATACTGCACCCATCCCCACTTGACAAGTTCCCAAAATCCAGGCTGGTAGGTAATGATCTCAGTTGGATATTTCAGTGTCATGTTGAACAGAAAGGGCTGACTTGGAATGCGTCCCGGGGTCCAAATACTGTAGGAATTTTCTAGTCTTGTTGTGATGTTACGTGAAGAATAACTCTCCAATATGTTGAAAATGTCATAGTCAGATGCAAAATAACTGTTAGAGTTGATAACCGATCCGTTATACCTTACATCAGTTCCACGATGATACAATGGAGTTCTTTGATGCAGACTCAAATCCCCGATAACTTTAAGACTAGAACCGCTGAGTGGGGATGATTGAGCGACATAGACAATGCTTTCCATTTGAAACGTTGACATCCTGTACAATTTGTAGTCGAAGACAGCTATCAGCTGTACGTTTACAACTTGTTCGGTGGAAGACAACGGTAGACTTATGTTGAGAGAGAGCTGGTCATTCAAACCATCGTTGTTGCTGTCCAATTCGTACGACGTGACTTGTGGGACCCGTAAATTAGTTTGCAAAAGGTTATTGAAATTTGCGTAAGTGCTCCACGCAAAAAAATCTCCAGGTGTAGCAAGGTCAGCTACAAATAGCAGCTGCTTTTTATATGCGACATCTGGCTGTTCTAGATAAGTGTTTGTTGTCATCCAAAAGCCCTGGCTTCTATAAGCGACGAGTAGCGGAGGAATGAAGGTCAGACACAGCATCGCCAGGACATATAATGATGCTTTTGACCAAATACTGGACTTGTAGCGATACAGAGCAGGTAGTGAATAGATTTCAAACACCGCCATGTTTGTGAGTAATATAGTGTCTGAAAAATATTCAATATTAAGGCGGATATTGTGTAAAAATACAAACAAACCAATCAGCTATAAGACTGTGATATCGGTATACCCGTGTACCGTATGTGAACCGTGACACGTATGGCTATATAATTCAACTATCCCGGACAACTGCAGGTTGCCGAAAACGATTCCCGCCGAAAAAAAACAGAGGTCGTTCTATCTTCTACGTGGTGTGCTCCGAAACAATCAAGAAATATTTCGTAAAACTCAAAACAACGACTACGGTGATTTGAGGGAACCGCTTCAATTACGATAACCAACGGAGCTTTTACAACTATCAAGTGTACTCTGGTATTACTGAGCGGCAAAATCACTTTCAAAATGAAATAAGACGTTGTCATATTCAGATTGAAATCTAAATCTCGAATTTTTATACAGGGAACCGTGAAAATATGATCATGATAGGAGCTGGATGTTGCAAGCATCTGTGATCAGAATCCGGTAAGAGTTTTTTCCAAAGCAAATTTATGGTGAAGCTGACTGAATCCATGATGATCGAGCACCTTCGAAGGTGGTACAAAAGGGTTTTAAGGTTACTAGACGCGTCATAATAATGACGATAATGAAAGTTGATCTACATTACATTGTGTCATATGTTAGGCTTACCATACGTCCTCTTTTAAGAGGATTTGTCCTCTGTTTTGACTTTTTTGAAAGTGTCCTCGGAGGACGCCCTTTTGTCCTCTTTTTTGA
>ATSW01010782.1:0-10292 GCA_000444245.1 Botryllus schlosseri
GTTTAATTCTAACAAGTATAAAGCTCCTCAGATCGAAATAATTTTTTAAATTAATAATGAAAATTTAAAAAAATAAAAATTCAAATTTTTCCGTCAGCCCCATGAAATTGTTGAGCTGTCTTCAGAGACAATGCTAAACAAATTTGACTCAATTCCAACCAGGAAAAACTCAAATAACTCCGCTTGTACGGGTTGGAATCGAGCCAAATGTGTTTTGCATCCTTTTTGAAGAGAACTCCAAAATTTCATGAATTTGGCAAAAAAATTCGAAATCAATTTTTAAAAATTTTACGTAATAAATTAAAAAAATTAATCTGCCCTGCGGAAGCTTATACTTGTTAGAATTGAACCAAATTTTGTGTGCAGGCTTTGCTATGGTAATCTGAAAATACAATTAAGTTGTTCTTTTTTTTATTTTTTGTGTCGTATTTGCTATCATTATTTTTATTTCTACTTTTTGAAGCAGGCCTACTAAATGCATCAATTATATTGTCCGATGATAGTGGGTCCTTCATTCATTGGAAGTTTGAATTTCTATGTATGTATTCTATCAACTACCGTAATTTTTCATGGATAATGCGCAAAATCTTACCAATCTTTTGACCTAAAATAGGGGGGGTGTACGTATTATACATAGGTACAACAAGCCTTGAAAAAATATCCTTCGATAAAACACTTGAAATCACACCTTTCTTCATGTTTGTTTCCAATTGCGCAACACTTTCAGACATCGTGTCCTGGTCGTATTATCAGTGTAACGCACTGACAATGAGCAAGAAGCGTGTTTCCAGTTAATGAGAGTCGTCTGTACAGCATGCGAGTTGGTTTGCTGAGTTGGTTTGTACGCGAGCGAAATAATGTCATTGATTGATTGCTGCATGCTCGCGCGGCAATCCTTGCTAATTCATCGCGTCAACGACAGGCCTGAACAATCGCCTCTACAACAGGCCATGTGTAATCAGTCGTATCTCCAACACGCCTGGTACGCACGACATAACCGTTGGACTGAGCAATCGCATCTGTAATAGGCCTCGTGAGCAAGACGTCGTCTCGCTGGCCTGAACTATCGCGTCATGGGCACAGGCTTTTCCCCAGAATTTGCATGATATTTTAAGGATGCGTAATATACATGGGGGCGTACTATACTTGGAAAATTACGGTACATTGTTGATCCACTCAACTATTCGATGAGCTCTTGGTCTTTATCCAGAGTTGTAACCAAGTCACAAGGAACCTAATCAAATGTCATTTGGTACTTTTGTATTTTTGACTTAGGTCAATTCGAGGCACCAAATATCACGTCTCAAGTAATTACAACCCTGTCCTCATTTCTTTGAAAAGTATAAACTTTTGCCATTGTATTGTGATTACTTAGACACATGAAACTCACATCTTGAATGTTACAATTGCCTGCTATAAGTCGATTTGATAATTGAATTTAGAGTGAATAGTTCCATCTACTCATTTCATTCATCATTTTTGAGTCTAGTAAAATACAGTTTGAAACAGTCGGACTGCCATAGGCTGCGTTAATATAGATATGGGGCCCTCTGAAAGTTTCACCCGTGGTCGCGCTAATCCTAGAGCCACCACTGGATAAAATACATACTATGTACGGCTTGCATATTTGCACATTAAAAATCTTTCTCCACTTCTCTGTACTTTGCCATTCGCCTAAGAATTGTTTGAAAGCTGGCCCAAAACAGCTATAATATTCTCCACCATAGCAGAACTAAAACCCCAATCACACAGGACGTATTAGTTCATTGGATTTTGTGACGCGAGTGGAGCAATGGGTGACCATAATGTACACAAGATTTCTAGCACGATCCACTAGGGTCGTAACTGCCGCACCCCAAACCCCTAATTAGAGTAGCGTGATGGGGTCCAAAATTATTTCGTTATTCTTGTGTTGAAGGATGTTTATTAAATTTAAAACTTGTTGTCGCGCCCAGTGCGATTTAATGAGCGCCCGATCAGTGCTGGTCAAACTTGATGTTGAGAAATTTGGATTTGAATAAAGTAGTATTTACGGTGGGCGCAACTATAATTATTAGTTAAAGAATTGGTCACCGTAAATACTGTTTTATTCGAGTTTAAAAAAAATTCGACGGCAATAACTCCGCTTCCAGTAGTTAGAATTAAGCCAAATTTGGTGAGCATCGTTTCTAGACAGCCTAACAATTTTATGGATAAACAGAAAAGTTTGATTTTTCCTAAATTCATTTTTATATAATGTATAGTAAAAAACAACTTCTTCTCCTGTATCAATGCGGCTACTGGTTGGAATTGGTTCAAATTTGGTGTGTGGGGTTCAATTAGTTAACATAACAATTTTATCAAGTAGTCAGTAGAATTTGAGAAGAAAAGTCACTTTTAACATCCCTACTGAACAAAGATTGAGGACCCCGGCAATAGAATTCTGCAACGTTCACGATATAAATATCTATATCTTTCTTGAATACTTAGGTTCTAGGTTATATAAAATATTACCAAAAAGTGGTAATAGCTTTTGTCCGATAATTTGTATTCATGAAATATAATGAAGAAAGAATATTGTTATCTTCCAGAAAAAGCTTCAGCCCTGATAAAATGCATAAACGACAATGCGCGCCAAAAGACGGCGGACAAAATTCTCGAAGACATCGGCGCCGACGACCTCATCAAACCGGATTTCCAAGTACATCCCCAGATGAGAAGGGTCACCAAGTCAGAGTATTTCAAAGGCAATTATGAAGAGGTGCACAGGATGGAAGTCGCAGTAAAAAGAAAATTTTTATTCTGGAAAAAGAAAGAGGTGGTGAAGAATGAGTTCCGAAAAGAGTTTGGATTTCTCCGACAAAAAATTGACGACAACAAATTCATCGAGCTAGATAAAGTTTTGGAACAATTCATCAACGAGAAAAGTTCTATCACCGCCATAGTGGCGTCTGCGGGATCTGGGAAAACCACTCTCATGCGTAGAATCGCTAGAAAAACTCTAGGCGATTCACTTACGAATACAGAAACCATTGCAAGCCCTGCTCAGCTCAAGTACAAATTGATACGTTATATAGAAATAAAAGGCATGCGACATAAGGGAATCATCAAACCATCTAAATTTCTTTTCGGTGGCCTCTTTCAGAACGAGATCGACGAGGATTATGCGTATTGGTGGTTGCTCGAACATCAATCAGAAGCAGTTTTATTTTTCGACGGCTTGGATCAGGCTACTTGGAAAATCAACAGAGATGGCGACGAAGACATAAATCCTTATGGTAAAGCCAAAGCAGCAACGATCATGTACAACATCCTCTCGCGTAATCTGCTTGCTGATACAAAGATCGTCATCTCTTCCCGGGAATTCCAAGTCTCGGATTTGCCCACGGAATCTCGACCTGCCGACATCATCACACTATCTGGTCTGACCCTGGATGACGCAAAGAAGCTTTTTGTGTTTCTCATACGTCAACACGGTATTGAAGCATGGGAGAAGATAGAAACGATGTCACCGAGGCTGATTAATTTAGTTTCCATTCCCGTTTTTCTGGTTTTAACCGCAGTGATCATGGCCAAGAATCCGAATGAGCCTCCTCCTAAGACGGTCACAGGACTCTACAAGAAAATTATATCCACTTTAAGCAGCGTGAAAAATATTAGAAATTCTGATGCTATCGACGGAGTTATCAATAAATTGAAAGAGATGGCATATCGTGGCATGAAAGAAGGAAGAGTGACATTCTCTGAAAATGATTTGAAGAAGTTTAAACTTTCAAAAGAAGAAGTCCAAGATATCATGATGAAGGTTCCAGGAAATAACCTCCTCAGCTGCAATCTGTTAGATGGCAATTTCAATTTCTTCTTCTGCCATCAAAGTCTTCAGGAATTCCTTGCAGCGGGCTTTGTAGTCGAAATGACGTATACAAAGTTCATCAGCTTCAACTCTAAACACTTGCACAAAGAGCGATGGTCGATCGTCCGCAGATTCGTGTGCGGCATCATTTACGACGAAACGCCGAATAATCTTCATGAAGGTGAGTCTCATCGGAGAATATAGTTTTTCGCGATCGTATTCCCGCTCCTTTCAAGACTTTTCAAAAGCCGTAAAACGGATAGTTATGAAACATATGTTAGCGTAGTAGCCTATAATTATTTCGATGCATTCACTTGATTCACTGCAGAAGGATCATATTTATCTCCTGAATAAGTTAACCGATAACATTTTCGATTCAATTTCAAGGCGGATAGAATACGGTAAAACGGTATTCGTCATTTGTAAATTGCGAAACCCGCCAAAGAAAATTATACTACAGTGATATTTTCACTGACAATTTTCCTGACCATGTCAGATTTTTCTATTTTTGGCAGTATGCTACATAGCTCTTTCAACAAACTGAGGTTGATGCCAGTCATTTTCCCTAACTGTTAGATCACATCTTGAATTTCCCGACATTCATTTACCAGGTAGGCCTACATAACGACAAAAGACGCTTGAGATCTACTTGCAAAATCATATGATAAAATATAAATCCATAAGAAAACTCCTATTAAACACAAGGCTTTGTGTGAATTATCCGTCTGTAGGAGAGAGCGTGGTCTTGTCATATATTGATTATCGGAGTGATTCAATTGTGAGCTGAGTCTTTGGCTTTGAGTCCAGGTTACTAGCTGTGATCGTTCATTGTTCCGAACGATCACTAGGCGCAATATGCTATTTGTTTGTTTGTTTTGAGGTATTCATGGTGTTTGTCTACTACTATGGTCATTTACACCAGACCGATATTCTTTATTTTTATTCCGCAACTGCCGACTTATAGCACGGCCCACTTCTAGGCTTTTTGTAAGAAGCCGCTAAGCGGATGAAGTAGCGAGGAGGAGCCTCTAGAGCAGGGGTTCTCAAAGGGTGGGCCATGGCCCACTGGTGGGCCACAAGAGCATTTGAGGTGGGCCACAGAGCTATTGGGAAAATTTTAGAAATGATGTAAGTTTAGTAATATTTGTTGTGTCAATCACTAAAAAATAAATTGATATTAGTTGATTATACGTAGGCTACATAAAGCTTTTCATCCGACTCTGATGAGACGTAGTGGTACGAGTCGAAAATGGGAAGCAGAAACGGCGGCTTTTTCCACTGGCTATGGCTACCTATGGCTAACATCAACTAAAATAATTTCGCGTATATAATACCTGAAAGGTTGTGCTGAAGTAACCAAGTATTCCGGCAGGGTCATAATGTCGTATACCGTACAAAGGGGTGTGCAAAAAACTAGGAATGAAGTGTAATTGATGCATAGATTCACTGCACTTCGGCAGGTCGTATTATTGTAAGTTGAAAATGGCCATAATTGCCCATTTTTTTGCAACTCTTGGGGGAGGTATACTGCACCAACGCAACGAATAGTAATGGATTGAGGATTCAGCGGAGCGCATTAATATATGGAGTCTTGTTTTGTTTAAAATGTCATGCCTGGAAATCAATGTACATAATGTACGAGTCACATGAATTGATAGTATCACTGGATTGAATATTCCGGCATCGCAACTTCAGTTGGTTCAGTACGTGACATACAATGTACATTGTACAGCATGCATAATAAGAAAATCTTTCTCCACTCCTCCGTAGTACCCCATTCACCAATGAATTGTTTGAAGCTGGCCCAGAATGATTATACTATTCCCCTCAATGGTGGAACTAAAATCCCAATCACGCAGTGTATGCGGGAATTCGATCATTGTGTTTCGCGAAGCGAATAGAGCAGCGGACGATCATAAAATACGTTTAGCATATGATCTACCAGAGCCGTAACTGCCGAACCCGAACCCCCAATTGGGGGAGCTAGAAGGGGCCCAAGATCATTTCGTTGGTCGTTTGTTGCAAGATATTCATTTAACTTGAAAATTTTCGTCGCGCTCCGCGCGACTTAATGCCTCGAGATGTCTATGTTTCAATTTCATCAGTAAATTAGGAGAAAAATGCTCATATTTTAGAGCAATAGGCATATCGGCGCCGTTGATTACCACGCATTGAACAGGATTATGACTTTAAGATTAGAGGTGGGCCACAGCACATTTTCAAACCGGAAAATGGGCCACGGCCACGAAGGGGCTGAGAACCCCTGCTCTAGAGTCTAGACGAACCTCCAACACTTAGGTGTAAGAATTCTGAAGTCGACCTCGCTCGTACTTGAACCCGCAAACCCATTGGTGTTGCAGCCACGGAATATACCACTGCGCTATTCCGACCCACCAATCAACCATTGTTATTGTCCTTGTGTAGTGGCGGTCCGATTGCTCGAACAATGACAATTTCATTACTTTCGGTGCTATTCGGGGTGGTTTCTTTGCCTAGGTATGACTTTAATTTATATTTTTGGAATCTGTTATCGATTAAGATCTGTTGTAATCAATGTTAACGCTTGGGTAACCACCTACACGAGTACTGATTATGCTGTTTTGCACTGCTCAGCAGCGAATAACATTGTGGATTCCAGCGTAACGACTGGAGTTGTATATCTTTTCATATGTTGTTTAGGTCAAGTCGAGTATTCAAGTATAAATAGCATCACCACCAGCTGTATGATACGCAGAGACGCAAGGAAAATAGTACTGCTTATATACCACATGAACATAAGTTGGTATTTTCAATCATACCAACCACACTGGACTTGCTGTAGTTTTATCACGACCTCACAGAAATATCATGCCCGATAGCGTGCGTAACTTCGTATTACTACTTCGTTTTGAACGTTGTGATTAGAGCTTGGCAAAATCGAATACCTGAGTGATTCTATTCTGAATCAAATAATATGCTTAGAGTCGAGTCGAGTAATCGAGAATCACTCATTATGACGTCATAGCAGAATGTATAACGTCAAAGTTCCAATATGTACCGTTTCTCCCACCACAAAGTATATAATGCCAGTTATCCATCTCATAAAGATACTTTGGTATTTTTTCTACCATACCGATTTCATGCCACTTTATGACAATGGTGTGGCCCTTGTGGGGTAATCATGACTTCAGAAATGTGATACGTCCAATAACCTTCGTAGCTTGGTACCATGTTTCGTATGCTACGACAGCGCCAATCAAGGTTTCAAAGCAGCAGCAGTGAAAAATAGTATCGAAATTATAATTCTCGTGGGTAAGTTAGCTTTTAGTGGTGAGACCATTATAATTTTAGTACTTGAAATAATCATCTTTTACTACTCGACTCGAATCATTAAAATTAATACTCGATTTTGATTCGAGTAGTCCAATCATTGTTCCCAGCCCTACACTATAAATTTGAGATCCCACCACCGCGAAATTATCCGCTAGGAGCAGCACAAAGGAGAGCTTTAAGCGCATGGCTGCCAACGAAGCTAGGCGCGATAGCGAAAATTTCTCTTTTTTCCCGCTTTGCGTCAGTTCTGTGTTCCCCGTCTCGCTCTTTTACAATTCAACGTGCTGGGAAGTTGACAGGAACTGGGTGTGCTGCAGATTTCAAAACTTGCTTGGCGAGTAACGGCGCTGCATCGCGCCATATCAAGAAATTGGAAGGTAGATAAATAGCTTTAGCGTTAATGTACCCTGTTATATAGATATCTGATATAAAGTACGATCCTAATCTGTATATAGCTCACGCATAGCTTCAGCAATATGCCCGGTTATAACGCAGCTATAGCTATATATATAACTCTCCGCTTTACACTTGTAACATTGTGTAACTAGCGATTAGGGCTGGGCACAATGATTAAAGTACACGAATTTTGAAAATGTATCAATTTTACTGATTTAGGTGTAGTGGTAAAATACGATATTTTCAAGTATGAGACGCTCTTCGCCCTGAGTACCGGTATCAATTTAACTGGAATTGAAGTTGTGATACTTTTTCTACTGTGTTAGCATTGATTGGCCGTATTGCAGCATACCAAACATGGTAAAAAGCTTGGAATCTTGTCAATTTACATTCTGTTATGGTCTCATAATGAGTGGTTCTAGAATAGTCAACTTGAAGCATGAGCCGTGATCTAGAATCGAAGAACTATGGCACTCGATTTTGCCCAGCCCTACTAGAGTTGGTAACCTACACAATTTTGTGAGCAGTTGTGATCGATGCATCTTGTAGTGGGTTAAATGGTGTTACGAATTGTGATCTAGAATGTTTTTCTTTGCATTTTGTCTGGAAGTGATTATAGAGTGTCGTAAATGTCAAATGGAAAATGTTGGCTGTGCCCGTATGTGGGAGTTAAGATCAGATTACAAAACATTTCTTGAAACGTCACAAGGACCATCCGAGTCTGATTTATACATGCAAGCTCTGTGGAATAGTGTTTCACGATCATCATCAGTTGGAAAATCATTGCTAGAGACGTCATAAGAATCAACAGAATTAGATTTGTGTGATATGCTCGATGAAACTACTAGTGGAAATAGCTCATTAGAGGTTATATGGTGTGTGATCAATCATCACAGGTCGTTGAAAGTCCTGCCGCGCCCTTCCGATTGCTTACCAGAATTTATTTGTATTGATAAACTGTTGTATATAAATGATCAATTATTTTGCCACTATCATAAACTGGATGTTTGTGCTTTCAATTTCACAATGAATTCATTTGTTATTGCACATAGCAATATCTGTGGGTTGCACTGCATTTCTGGTCATGAATTTCGGTGGCTTCAAATCAGTCATATTATTGATGACCAGCAGTTTGTAACGACGAGGTATGTTGGACATGTGTACTGCTTGTAACGATGGGGATTATCTGTCATATTGATGTTACGTTCCAAACTGTTCCATTTTTTTTTAGAGAATGACATCAATTCGTATAATTTTTCTTGGCTTTGTGATAAAGACTTCTGGCAAATATGCACCATTGGTGTGACGCGCCATCTGTTGAATCTGCAAGTAGTAAGAAGCTAATCAACTGAAATGTGTACATGCAACTAAGTCTTGATGTTTCAACAAATCGAGGTCAAAACAATATGTCCGATGAATCAGCCTCGATTGCTGAATCGGATACCAGCTTGCCGGGAGAAGCGTCAGTTAATGTGGATTTAGATACCACCATGCCGGTAGAGCCGTCAGTCAATGACGATTTAGATTAGAGGTCGACCGATTATCGGCTTGGCCGATTATCGGCGCCGATATTTGGAAATTTCTCGAATATCGGTATCGGCCAATCTAGGCCGATATCGCGACCGATATTTTATATCTAACTACAATCTACCTTTCCTGAACTGATCAGCAATTCTGTATCATGTTTTGATTTTCGGGTTATCCCAAATTACAACGAATGTTCACAATTAACCCTCGCTACGCGGTAGACTCATGCATGAGCCCGGATTGTATTTTCACGAACACGCTTCACTTAATCCCCAATATCTTGGGTTGTGCTGGTCGTAGAAAGTTACATATATTTCAGATGGATAGCTAGTATCAATACGCATACGTCGAGCCATAAATAACCTATCAGACTATGAAATAACCTCATCAAAATGCCGATTGAATACACAAAAACGTTTTGCGCAAAATAAAACTTGCGGAGGCGCTCGCGTGAATGTGCGCGCGCGAGATAAACCAGCGCCCGTGACCAGCACATCTCCGTTACAGACGTCAAATTCATATGCAGCTCTTTTCTCCAAACAGCTGTTGACTGTGTCATCGCCCATCTATTGGAATGCTTACATCTAACATTGGGCGCAGGACAGATTATTTCTAATTGAAAGTAAACATATTTTACGAAATAATATGCGTGGGTTTTAGTAATATATTCCATGTTGTGATTAGCGCGGATTTGCTGTTGCAGACTACGCATATGGATTATTCGTGCTTTTCATACCAATACACTAACACTACCATCTTCAGTGAGCTACATGATCTCCGCTATTGATATGACAACAAATTTAGGACATTTTCTGGTGAAAATGTTGCGCATCTTTCCCTTGGTAGCGTACGAAACGCACCGCTCCATAATATGTGACAAACTGATTTGAAACGCCCATAACATATCAGTGAAGCACTGTAATCATATTGCACGCATGACTCTGTCAATTCAACCAATTCAGTCCTAGTTGTTTTACATCGGCAAAGTTCGTTTCAACACATAGTACTATCTCGTACAAAAGATGGATAAGCGATTACATATACCGGCGCGTTGTGAAATGAATCATTTCGGGGATACTATGTTATTACCAAAACAATTACATGCCGCAATATCTTTGCTGTTGTAATTAGCGCAGATTTCAAGTTTCAGATTACGCAAAACAAGGTATATCTTTACGATAAGTTGAGTCGCCAATATATACTATATAATACATCATCTACATTG
>ATSW01010783.1:0-10420 GCA_000444245.1 Botryllus schlosseri
CGCTTACAAAGAACACAAGGCCACCCATATATTCTCAATTTTTGTGTAAATCGCTCACTCCTGGTGCTTAAACGTGATTAGTGATGCGCCAACGCACTTAAAGTGTTCAAAGATACAGCAAGTATAGTATAAATCGACACTCTTCAAGCATTATAAATATAGGTAGCGCGACCCCATCACAGACGGAATCAGATCGCTGTCACTGCCAACAAATAATCCATAGCAGATCGCGCAAAGCGCCAATAAATTTTTTGATACAACGCAAATGTATACCCTCAGCCACCCTTACTTTATGAACTCCTGGCCTATACCCGGGCCCCGCCATTGGAGTCTAACATATCGGAATGTGCGCATACCCTATATCGCAGAGGTCGGGGCCCTCGATTGAAGGTGCATATATCGACTTGGCAACGTATGCAATGCACGCTCCATGAAAGTATTCACTTGCGCCACTGCAAGTTAGATATTCTCACAAAAACACAGTAACTGCATTACTTGTTAATGCATGGATTTCTCTAAAACGCCTTCATCCAGGAGCTTCGACACCTCGCTCCGTACGAAAGATCGATCCTCGGAGTCGTACTTTCTCGACTTCACAGCTACAGGCTTAACAGCTGGATCGACAAACTTCAATATTTCAGGCGGATCACTCACCTTACCGGCAGATACGGCACAATGCTTACGTCCTATTACGAGATCTCATTTCGACCCACCGAATTCAAATATAACTGTCTTATGCTGTTCAAGGAATTCCAAACCGATTATTACGTCGGCGCACAATTCATCAACGACGTAAACGTAAAAATGAGTTGCGCCGTAATCTATATCCTCAATACGAGGTGTCGCGCATACGTGACCAATAACCCGAGTAGAAGACAGACAGACAGACAGAAGTTTATTTTCAGGTGTAAGAAAGTAATGCTGTGAAATGGTGGCCAGCGATACGACCTTCAGGTCCTCAAGTCAGCTGGTCACCTCATACATTAAACAGACAGTCATATATAGGCCAACATGCAATACCAATTACATATAACCCATATATGTACATCTATAATTAATGATTTGGCATATCACTGCTGTCAATCTAGCTCTATAATAACAAGTAACTAAACAGTCGGTAAAATAACAAGTAAACAATACAAACGGTACCAAACGCAATGGTATGAGAATGAAGAAACTAAACAGTAGCCATTAGGTTATGATTGCAAGAGCTGCTTTTTATAATGATATTTAAATTCGTTAAAAGACATATTTTTTAGTTCAGTTGGAATCTCACCCCATAGTTTTGGTCCTAAAAAGACAATGGATCTTTGAGCCATTGAAGACACACGTGGGATAAAGTAGTTGCTAGAAGAAGCAGATCTGGTATTATAAGTATGGACGTCTTTTTGGAGAAGAAATAGGCCTAGCAATGCATCGGAAATATTGCCATTATGGTATCTATGCATCAACTTTGCAATTTCTAGAGAGCACATTTTAGGAACTGTTAATATGTTGAGGGATCTGTATGCTTGCTGAACACTATCCCGTGGCCCTAGACGGCATATAAAGCGGATAGCTCTATTTTGTTGTACAGATAAGGCATGCAAGTACGAGTCGAAAGTTGTGCCCCAAAAAATAATGCCATATAACAGATGAGGATGAATTATGGAAAAGTATAGAGTTCTTAGAACTGATCTGGGAAGTAAACGAGATACTCGTGACAGCACACCACAAGCACGAGAAGATGACTTAGATATAAGGGTAATCGTTCAATCCCGAGGAGTAAAAACGAGATTGAGAATTTTGGAGAACGATGGAGTAGCATTCGTATGCTCCCGAATCTACATGTACTTTGACCAACTTCTCAGCAACAAAAACTTCAAACTCGAACTCCTCAAAGAACCAGGTACACCGGCTAGCGAAGCCAAATTGAATTTGCAAACTTTGGAAAAGTGACCCCGTCGGCTGCATCTCCAGCATTCGCTGTTTCCAGCTGGACAAAACTTGCGAAGCATCGTATGAAAACCGCCGCAAAATACGCATTTTTTCTTTTCAGGAGACTTGTTATGTAATGCAGTCAATTCAGAACCGCAAGAGAGTACAGGCGATTGATTAGGATTATGTGAAGTCATCTGCATTTCCTGATTTCCTTGAACCATGTTAGCGGTAGGAGGCCATATTTCATTGTACGAAGAAAAAGCTTGCGCCCGTTCCAGAGAGATTGCTATCCACATGGCTTTATCGAGTCCACTCATCATGTTCGAGAAACGCAACCCAATGCCACAGGGCCGCGAGCCAGCAATTAGGGCATCTCGTACGGCCTCCATCGTATGCACTTGTGCATCGACAGCTTCGAAATTGCAATCTCGCGATAGAGCGATCTACTTCGTGAGAAATCAGCGACGGTCTCAACAAAGTCTTGCTAAACAGTTGCGACTAAATGTCGAGCATATACATGATATACTTTTTCTTCCGATATAACTTGGTTAGGTGTGCCATGACAGGTTCGAACGTGCCATGATCTTCGATCAAAGCGTACACGCTTGGCGATATATAACCAGTCAAAATAGCCAACTTATCGACAACTATCCCGGGGCGGCCGCTGCTAGATTCTTGTCCAGTGTCCGTGCCGCTGGTCAATGGCAAAAATACTTCGAGCCGATATGAAGCTCGTCAACATTTTGTTCCAGTGGTTTAATCCCTTCGGTGATAAATCTAGAACCGGACCGCGGATATGGGCTACGTCTATTTAGAGAAAGCCAATCCAGAGTCGATTGTATCAAGAGCAGTTTATAAAATTGTAGTGACCTTTCGAAGAAATTGTAGGTAGACGAAGACGAAACTGCCTGACAGCTATCCAGGTTTTTATTAACTGAAATTAGGCTACTATCAACTTCACGTAACCAAGGCATGCACTCCACAACACAGATATAAGCAACTGAGGTGCGCACGCAATTAACGGAGCGAACTAAACAAATTACAGTAATCAGCACTTATACAATCACAATAATCACCACACCTGTATCCCGCAAAAAATCTGCGTATGCTTTATTGCACGTCATACTGCTCGTAATAAACGCTATTTAGCTAGCACGACTACTTCGGTACCGCGAGGTATCAAGGGGGGATGAAATGTGGTAATCACGTGGGGAAACCAAACGGGTCCCGTAGCTTTTTGGCCCCATATTACAGAGGTATTTTATGGGGTACCATGTGGGTACCCAGTAAGCTGATAGGGAAGACAATATTACGATTCCGGTCCCTGTAGCAGTGGCAGTGTAAGTGCTCTTATCACTGTTCCGAGAATTCGACGCAGACATGTGCTACTGCGTTGTTAGATAAACCCTACTAGTCCTGTAGAATCTGGTCTAAAAATGGGCCAACCTAAAAAAATTCTTATAAAGACGTAATATATACTGTTGAAAAGATAATTTTACCAGCTTTTCAATGATAGGTCTTGTCACTTTTTTTTACCTTGGGGAAAAAAGTTATGACCAAAAACGTGGCAAAGGGTAAAAATTCAAATAAGGGAAAATATTAACATAAAAATAATGAACTAATGAACTAATGAAATATCGACAGAAAGGCAGGATATAGATGCAAAAGGAATATCTGAAAATAAAAATAGAATTATGTATCTGTTTCAGGTAGTAAGAGTGAGCAAGACAGGGGGATAGGGGGGGGGGGGGGACGCAAGTAGAACTATCATTTTTCGCTATAACTTCATTATGTTATTGTTTACTTACTATGGTCTGTTTCATTTATCTTGCTTGTATTTTTAGATAGTACTTGGTCAAAAAGAAACAGCAAATTGTGTTAAGTGTAGAACGACTATCGGACTGGTGATTCACTGTGCCATTCGGGAGCTTATTTCTGAGTGATAGTACCACACACTTTTTAAACTAGGGTTGCATTTAAAACAAAAATCAATTAAAAACAAACTTGTTTAAAACAAGGCCCTAATTTAAAGCATGTTTTTTATTGTTTTCTTTCAAGCCATGAAATCACGAATATTCAATTGTGACGTCATAATGGATTGAAATTTACCATCGAGAATATAGGGTAAATGTAGCCCCTTTGACAAAATATTTGTACTACAACTATTGAACCGACTATTTTGAGCAGTGGTTCCCAACCTTTTTCGGTGGCAGGGCCAAATTTAGAATTTCAGAGTACGGCCGGGGCCGCACGAATACCAAGGCAATGTAAGGAACTCAAAATAGCCACCAAAATATGAAAATTGGCATTGTTCCGATCATTCGCTTGACGCCATTGGCCATTGTGTTGCCGCACTCCCGTTGTTCAGAACAATCAACCTTTGCTGGCTATTTCGGAGTAGTTTTATTGCGGATTCGTATTTTCGGAATCAGAGCGACACTTGCTTTCGATGAACACCGACATATCAAATTATTCGGACGCTTGGGTCGCGAGCTATAGGACTACCAATTATGCTGCTTTTTGCCGGCTAAGCAGTACTCATCTCGGCGTATTCAATCGTGAGTCACTTGTTGCACATCTATCCGCAAATTAGTTATCAAATCCCAGGGCCGTAACAGCACTTCGTCAGCCCTCTCCCCAAAAAACGTATCTCTTGGGACCCCCATAGGGTGATAACAGAACTTCAAAGCCCCCAAACACCCTCAGGCCAGATGGCTGTTCATCGCTATTTATCATCTAAATCGGGTGTCCGTTTTAGGCAGCTTCTCTCGACGAATCGCGCTAAGCGCGAAAATTTTTTATAATTCATGATTGAATCGGTCAATATAATCGGGAATTGCATTATATTGGTATCAATTTTTATCCTCTCTCTGCTCACGTAATCAGATTGATCGGTTGAGCCGAGTGTGTTGTGTTTGATAAGGTAGGATCACTCAATAATAATTGAACATCTTCGGGCGTTTACCCGTTGGCAGGAACGAAACAGTACTTCGTCAGGCCCTCAAAACACGTAGGTCTTGAGCTCCCATAGAGTGGTAAACCGACCCCCCGTACCGTTGTTCGCTTCTGCCACGAAATCAGGATCCCCGTTTAGTGAGCCAGCGGAGAGCGCGAAAATTTTCGATAATTCAAAATGAAATAGGTCAATAAAGTCGGAAATTGCATATATATTGCTATCAATTACTTGTCTTCTCTGCTCACGTAATCAGATTTACCTCTAGAGCTGATGAGTGAGGTGTCTTTGAAACTGTAGGGCCCGTAAATAATAATTAAGCATATTCGTACGGGTGGACCCGTTGATGGTATCTGCTATTTCGTGACCTCCAGTCTGCTATATCAAGAAATATAGAATCGCCCAAACATACTAAACTAAAAGATGCACACGATTTCAAATTGGTACTTCTTCACTGACATATGATTCTTTCCTGCGGGATGGTAGCCTATTTGTCTCGTGACGTTCAGATTGCCAAGACAGGAACATTCGGCGCCAGTCATTTAGGCGCCTATGGTCAATTATACCTATATATGTATTTTGAATAGACATAACGAAGTTTTCGGTCAGCGTACGGGCAGTCCTCTTCGGCCAAGGTTTTCTCGCTGTCGATCGTTCTGGCACACTTCTTGGAGTCGCATGTTACATGGCCTAAAACTTTATATGTCTTCGCGCGTCGTGGCTCGGTAATGGCCAACGCCGATATGCACACTTCTATAAATCTTGCGTGTTTAATCTTGGTCGAAGAGTACCCAATAATTACTTGAAATTACTTGGAAACTTGAAATCGCGCGCAGCGCGAAAAATCTTTAAAAAAGTTGCATAAAATTTCATAAAATACTCTATAATTTATGTTAATTCACCAAATAATATTGGGGCATCTTCGAGTTCTCTCCCCCCAATTGGGGGGCTTGGGGTGCGGCAGTTACGGTCCTGTCAGTACCTATATCTATACCTATATCTATAGGTACTGCCCGTTCAACTGGAAAGTTAAGGTACATTGCATTGAAACAGCAGTGACGTAATCTTAGCAGTCTACTCACAACATTTCTGCAATCCTAATGGAAAACTCCAGACTCCAAGCCAAGCAAGAGTATTTTATAAATAATTTTTTTCATAAATCGATTTCTCAATATTTTTGTGGGGGCCGCAAGAAGGCTAGCTGGGGGCCGCGGTGGGGAATCACTGATTTTGAGGGTTCCACTTCCAACCATCCCATACGATACACGTCGGCTAAATTTGATAGTAATTGTCCGTGTGCTCCTACAATATGTTTTTGGAAAGTATTTACACAATTATGGCATAATTTTATAACTTGAAAAAATACAATTTTGTATTTCAAAACACCGTTTGTTTTAAATGCAACCGTACTTTGGACACTATAATTGGTCATGCTTTGAAACTGAATTGTGAAACGCTGATCGCAACTTTTCAGAATAATTAAGGAAATGGCCATATTACGTACATCCACATATCATACCGTAATTTATTGAGGAACCATGCGAGATCCAAGAAACGTTTGTGGTGGCTTTATCGAAAATTGGCAAATAATTTTTCTCTGAGAAAGGGTAGGCTACTTGACCTGTGGGGTTCAGATTGCCATGATAGAATAATTAGACACGAGCCACTTGGGCAGCTATGGATAATTAGATAGGCCTATATTTGTTTCGAATTTCACGGTCAACATACGGGCAATCCTTTTCGGCTAAGGTTTTCTCGCCGGTGATATATTGGCACACTTTTCATAGTACCATATTGGAAAATATACTTCGTATGTTTTCGTGCATCGCGGCGTGGTAATGGTCGACGCCGAAATTACTATTTTTATTTTCTATAAATCATGCTTTTTTCTGGGGGAAGGGTACTCAATAATCAAAAATTCGGCAACATGAAATCGCGACCAGCGTGAAAAAAAATTGAAAAGAGTTGCATGAGTTTTCGATAAGTGATGTATAAATAATTTATGTACATTCACCGACATTCTTTCGAGTCCCCTTCGAGATCGCGACCCCCAATTGGACGATTTGGGGTGCACAGTTACGGTCCTGGTAAGAGGTAAAGTCAGGTCGCTGTTTTCTGGTTGAGATTTTACTATTGGAAATATTTTGCGCTTCAATCGCATATTAATTGCATGTGGTATATTCGTAGTCAAATCAAGGCTGCTATAACAGCCATCGGGGAAGGGTTCCTACATGTGCTTCGAACCAGATGTACGCAATCCGAATCCCCATCTGTGATTGGCAATACGTGAAAATAATTGTGTTGGGTTTTGTTTTAGTGCTTTGTGTGACTAGTAAATCGACTGGGAATGTCATGGAGATATCTGCCCAAATTGAATTTGGTACTGCACCGAGTTAATAATTTTAACACGAATGTATTCCAAACAAAGCTCCGCTACGCGACGATGTTGGCTGCCTATGATTTCATAAATGTAGTAGCTTTTAAAGCATGGTAGGGGTTTTAAAGTTCGATGTTCGAGGAACCAACAGGGATCGCATATTAGCTAGAAAACTTTACTACAAACGGAACCACCTTATTATTCGATTAAACCAAATAACATTGATGGAAAATACGGTTGGTTCCTGTGTGGGTTAAATATGGGAAATCTAAGCTCCTCTATATGTGGATTTCTCATGTTTCAACAGGTATAATTGATAGGTACAACGAGAAGATAGACTTATTGCAATCTACCTGGGATTGGTATGGTATAACCACGCATCTTTATGGATGGAAATCCCGCTTGGTTTTGATGTGGGTCACATGTTACTAACCCATTTCGTTTTTCCACCCCACCTAACCACTAATATTCCATTTGGGCGTGCTAGCTGGGTTGTGACACCAATGTTGGTTACTAATGTTTTGTGAACAACACACCATAAAATCAGCGGCGCATATACCGTTTAGACCAGTGAACTGGTAACCGAGACCGTGGCGTCATGTCTTCAGGTATTTGTATGTACTTAGTGTATTTATTTTTCAAGCGCGTCTGTTCCCTACCAATAACCCTGAATCCCCCACAAGAATTGCAAACCGTTTGGGAACCACTGAGTTTGACAGATGCGGATTTCCACGATATAAACTGCTTGCTATACACTGTTGAACATTGTTGCATCTGCAATAGGGTTTACTTGTCACGCCGTTTCCAATTGCCTCACGACTTGTGTGTATAACAACAACGTCTATGAGTCGCATTTCTTTATTACGCGCTCTCCAGAGATAAGATAGGCAGGGAAAGACCGACGCTATAGTAGGGTGCGTGACATGCGAATGTATTGCATGTATTACTATCGGCCTTTTCGTAGCGCGACAAAAAAGAATGCCGCGCCAAGACGATGCTTTTGTGCTGTCGCAGCCCTTTGTTATTAGTCAAGGTATTTTCTGGTATCATAGAATATGTGAAGTAATGTACAAAGTTTGCACTCATACACCGATAACTGCGCTATCAGACTTGAAAGTATGCCTGGTAATGTCAACTTTATCCGTCTGCCACTCATGTTTTGGAACACCATTAAAGGATAATTCAAATTGTCTGTCTTCATATTCTGAGCACAATCCTGCTCGAGTTGAGACCCTCGGAAGATATCGACGGGAATCACCAAGGGTTGAATACGTAATTGGTTTGCATCTTTGTCAGAACAAAGTGCCTGCACAATCCCTGCTGATAATCGAAGAACACACATAGTTTATTTGAAGCGGCTGCTTCGTATCCTCAGTGACTGGACCGCTGTGGTTGGGGATGTAATGATTGCAATGATGCGATCTTAATGTCACTCACATACTCAGCTATATGTAAAAATCCTCAAATATCCCTGATACTAATACGAATTTCCACCATTGATCACAGCAATCTATGTAACATTATACTAAACTGTAATCGTTCGGGAAAAAGGACTTCCTGCCGACTTAAAACTGTAAAGAACATTTTCGCGATATGTAACGAATGACAATACCTAACATGACTGACCAATTTTTCACGTCATTATAACATATTTGATCGAAATTATTTGCATTTCAACTTTGGAACATCCTCCGCATGGCGCTGGCAGCATCAACAGTAATTCACCACTAAACGAACATGAACCTTGTCAATTTCAAAAATTATTTGCTCGAAAGTTTGCTAGGAATATTCAGCTTTCCGTTTGTGAATCTTTAGTGACTCTCTGCTGTGAGCTTTCCCCACAATTACACAATAACAAGAACGATACACTCTTCATGTAGGAAGTCAGTGAATTAAGTTTTTTCAATCAATCAGTTATTCACATCAACGTAATTCATATAGAGAATGCATCGATGTCAGATCAGGCATACAGGTCCTATCTTGATTTGGTGACCTTATTGTTATATTCTATGATAGAAACCTAATCCGTCCGGTTGGGGTGTTAGTGTCACCAACTGTATCACTTGTTTTTGAAAACACAACCGGCGCAAGTATAGAAGAAACCGGTTTTTCACTCTTAAAAATACATCCGTCCGGTCTAGCCGAGTCCTCGTTGAAATTGTTGAGGAAGCGGTGGAAATTATTGATTTTGTGGAATTATTACAGCATTTCATTGTTCCAGCCAGTTGATACATTAGGTGACGTTAAAGAAATTAGCATGCACTGAAGCATTGTGGTATAATACGGCCTGAGTCGCGCCATAGCTAAAGGATGGTGTGAACCTCTGAAAGGTTCAGGTTCGTGTGAACGCGAACATTTTTGAAAGGTTCTGTGTGAACGCGAACGTGAAATTCTTGACGTCATGTGACGTCATATTGCTAGTACACGATACCTAGCGACGATTCGGGCCACATAATGCCACAGTGCTGAAGTACATATTGACGTTTTAAACGACGCTAAATGTATCAAATGGGGCAATCACTTGATATAATAATCCCATAAAATCAATATCTTCCGTCGCTTTGCCAACAATTTCGACGAGGACTTGTGAGGGAATATAAGCTTACGCCTTGACGGTCTAGGCCAGACCGGACAATATATTTGGCGTCTGACTATGGCTACGTTGATGTTGAGCAGAGTGTAAAACGGGATTTGATACTTGCCACCGATATTACCCCATTAACAGGATACACAGCAGTAGCCAACACCCCGATCGCGCGGATTTGGTTTTTATGATACAATAAACATATGAAATCAAGATTGCTAGATTTTTTACATCAGGCAACGATATCAATTTCATTGATTGATTGAATAGACATCATTCGCTGACTACCTATACAAATACTGTATTTCGCTCCTTGATGTTATGTGATTGCGGGTCAGGCTCACAGCAGAGAGTCACGAAATATTCACAAATGGAAAGCTGGATATTTCGAGCAAACTTTTGTAACAAAGCTAATAAAATTTTGTAGATTGCCAAGGTGCTTGGTCGATTAGTGCAGTTTTTATGCTGCCAGCGCCAAGCACAGAGTGGCCCGCAGTTGCAACGCAATAAATCTGAAGCAAAGATGTTAAAATAAAGTGAAAATTGTAATATATGATAAAAGTTCACAGTGCAGAACCTATCAAGG